>ML098370.1:0-28899 GCA_003697995.1 Taxidea taxus jeffersonii | reverse complement strand
AATTCTTTATCTCTCCTTCTATTATGAATGACAGCCTTGTCGGATAAAGGATTCTTGGCTGCATATTTTCCCATTCAGCATGTTGACTATATTCTGCTATTTCTCTTCTGACCTGCTAAGTTTCTGTGGACATATATGCTATGAACCTGATCTGTCTTCCCTTGTAGTTTAAGGATTTTTTTCCCTTGCTACTTTCAGGATTCTTTCCTTGTCTGTTTGTGAATTTGACTACAACATGTCTTAGTGTTGGCCAGGTTTTGTTGAACTTGATGGGACTTCTCTGTGCCTCTTGGATTTCAATCTCTGTCTCCTTCCCCAGATTAGGGAATTTTCCAGCTATAATTTGCTCAAATAAACCTTCTGCTCCTTTTTCCTCTTTTTTCTTCTTTTAGGACTCTGATGATATCAATGTCCCCTAAGTTTATATTTGTCATCCAGTACTTTTCTTTTTCTCTTCTTTTCAGTCTCATTAGTTTCCATAATTTTATCTTCTATACCACTGATTTGTTACTCTGCTTCATCCACTCTCACATCATTGCATAGAGTTGGCTTTGCATCTTGGTTATACCATTTTTTATTTTGGTGTGACTAGTTTTTAGTTCTTTTATCTCTGAAGTAGGGGATTCACTAGTGTATTCTATGCTTTTCTCAAGCCCAGGTGGTATCCTTATGATTGTTGTTTTAAATTCTGGTTTAGGCATTGTATATGCATCTGTTTTGATTAAATCCCTGGCCATGACTTCTTCCTGTCCTTTCTTTTGGGATGAATTCCTCTGTCTTGTCATTTTGTCTAAGTCAGTGTGTGTGTGTGTGTGTGTGTGTGTGTGGGTGTGTGTGTGTGTATTAGGAAACCCTGTTATATTCCTGCTTCTGAGAGTAATGCTATATTAAAAAGAGGTCCTATATTGCCTTGGACCTGGCAGTTCAAGAAGTGTTTCAGAGTGTGTACTCTTGTTGTGTTTTAGTTGCTCCTTCCCTCAAGTCAGTCCTCTGCAGAGTTTCTCCTTGCCTGCAGTGGGGAGTGTTTGGACCTTATCCACTGTGTGACAAGTTTTAACTAGGTGTGTTTTGGTCTGCTTGTTAAAATAGGCTAGAACCTATTTCCCCTAGAGGTGAGGTTTTGTAACGTTCTATGATCAGTAGTCTTGGTGAGGTGTTTGTGCTAATCTATTGAGGGAAGAGCCTGCTGTGGTGAATCTCAGGTGGACTTGTCTAGGAAAGATGCACCTGCAGGGTGCAATGGAGTGGGACTTGCTTCAAATGGCTCCAGGCTCCACTGGGGGTGCTGTATTATTCACTGAATTTGGTAAGTACTGATGGGCAGAGGAAAATGGCATCACCCCACTCTTTATCCCTGGAGCAGGGAGTTCCCACCTGCTACTCTTCAGGAAGCTCTCACAGAAGAGCAAACAATCTCCCTTCTTGTATCCCTGGCTTCTGTCAGATCCCTTCCTTCACTCTGTATCTGGGCTTTCTGCTTTCCAGGTGGCACAGTACTCCTCTGTTTTTATCTCAGTTGCATGGGTGGGTTTCAAAGCTCCAAATTTTAGGCTGGGCATCCTCTGACACTGATCCTCTGGGAAAAGGACTCACTGGACTCTGGTTTGTCCCAGAAAAGCAGTTGTACAACCATTCAGTAGTTCAGAGTTTATGGTAAAGTGCAGCAAAAAGCCAGCATCAAAGTTTGCTCTCCTCAGCAGGTGTTCCTGTTTCTATGCTAATTAATAGGCACCATGTTGGTGCCTCCAGCACTTTCGTCCCCAGAGTGGAGGTGCCACCTCTCCCAAATGCGCTCCAAGAAGGGGAACTGTTTCTCCCCTGCAACTCAGCAGATCTTCAGACCCCAGTGTCGACTCCAGAGCCTACACCTTCCTTCTCCAGAGGAGCACCACTAAGCCTGCCAGGCACAATCCTAGCAATGGCATGGATTTCTAAAACTTCAGAGTCTGAGCTCTGCTGCTGATAAGAACTTGTAGTAGTCAGCGCCTCTCCTGTTCCTAGTCCATGGTTTTGGGGAGAAGTTTTTCTTGTGCAATCCCCTGCATGCTGTGCTTACTCTTGTGCTCTCTCTCTCTCTCTCTCCTCCATTCTCTGTGATTCAGGGCTCCCTCTCCTCTGAAGAACCCACAATTCTTTTCTCCCTCTAATCAACTCTCCACAATTCCTGTCTTCTATCATGTGGCCATTTTTCTCCTTTAGATGTGTAGTTTGTTCTCTCAGTGCTCAGATAGATTTCCTGGGTGTTCAAATGATTTGATATTTATCTGGCTGTGTTCAAGGCAAGCATAGGGACCTTCTACTACTCCATCTTAACTCTCTCCCATAGTATTCTTGATCATTCGGATTTTATCCTTTATCTTACTGATGTGCTGTGTCACATAGATCGATTTGTGAATACTGAACCATCCTGGCATCTCAGGTATAAATCCCACTTGATATGATAAATGATTTTTTAATGTACTGTTGCATTTGGTTTGCAATATTTTGTTAGGGGCTTGTACATATATGTTCATCAGAGATACTGGTCTGTAGTTATCTTTTTTGGTAGTGTCTTTATAGGGGTTTTGGTATCCAGGTAACGCTGGCCTCATAGAATGAATTTGGAAGTTTGCCTTCCATTTATACTTTTTGGAATTGTTTGAGAAGAATAAGTATTAACTCTTCTTTAAACGTTTGGTAGAATTCACCTGTGAAGGTGCCTGGTCCTGGCCTTTATTTGTTGGAAGTCTTTGATGACTGATTCAATTTCATTACTGGTAACTGTTCTGTTCAAATTGTCTATTTTATCCTGATTCATTTTGGGGAGGTTATACGTTTGTAAGAATTTATCCATTTCTTCTAGGTTGTCCAATTTGTTGGCAAATAATTTTTCATAATACTCTCTCTCTCTCTTTTTAAGGTTTTATTTATGCATTTGAGAAACAGAGAGAAAGGAAATGGGAGAAGGTAAAAAGCTGACTTTGCACTGAGCATGGAGCTCAACATGGGGCTCCATCTCAGGACCCCGAGATCACATCCTGAGCTAAATTCAACAGTCAGACACTTAACATACTGAGCCCCCCAGGCACCCCTCATAATATTCTCTTATGATTGCTTGTATTTCTGTGGTGTTGGTTGTAATCTTTTCCTCTTTCATTTCATATTTTATTTGAGGGTTCTCTGTTGTTTATTTTTTTTAGTGAGTCTGGCTAAAGTTTTAACAATTTTGTTGATCCTTTCAAAGAACCACCTCGATTTTATTATCTTTTCTTTGTTTTTTTATTTCTATCTCATTAATTTCTGTTATCTTTATGATTTCTTTCCTTTTATTGGTTTGGGGGTTTGTTTGTTCTTCTTTAGCTCTTTTAGGTATAAGATTAGGCTGTTTTTTTTTTTTTTTAGATTTTTCTTGCTCTTTGAGGTAGGCCTGTGTTCCTATAAATCTCCCTCTTAGAAAAATGTTCACTGTATCCCAAGATATTGGATTATTGTGTTTTCAATTTCATTTGTCCCCATCTATTTTTTTAAATTTTTTCTTTGACTTTTTTTTTTTGGTTGACCCATTCATTGTTTAGTAACATGTTAGTTAACCTCCATGTATTTTTGTTCTTTCCAGATTTTTCTTCTAGGTGATTTCTAGCTTCATAGCATTGTGGTCAGACAAGGTGCATGTTATGACTTCAATCTTATTGAATTTTTTGAGACTTGTTTTCTGGTCTCATATGTAATCTGTTCTGGAGAATGTTCCATGTACACTTGAGAATAATGGGTATTCTGCTGTTTTAAGATGGGATATTCTGAATATGCCTATTAGTCCCATGTGGTCCAAGGTGTCATCCAAAGCCACTATTTTCTTGTTGATTTTTGATTGGATGATCTATCCACTGATGTAAGTGTTGTATTAAAGTCCCCTATTATTGTACTATTATCAATTACTTCCTTTATGTTTGTTACTAGCTGCTTTATCTATTTAAGTGCTCCCACATTGGGTGCATAAATATTTACAACTGTTACATCTTCTTGTTGGATTGCTCCCTTTGTGATTATATAGTGTTCTTCTTTGTTTTTATTATAGTCTTTGTTTTAAAGTCTATTTTGTGGGGCACCTGGGTGGCTCAGTGGGTTAAGCCGCTGCCTTCGATTTGGGTCATGATCCCAGGGTCCTGGGATCAAGTCCCACATCAGGCTCTCTGTTCAGTGGGGAGCCTGCTCCCCTCCCCCGCCTGCCTCTCTACCTACTTGTGATCTCTCTCTGTCAAAAAAATAAATAAAATCTTTAAGAAAAATAAAGTCTATTTTGTCCCATATTAAGTATTTCTACCCTTTCTTTTCACATCCATTTGCAAGATAAATATTTTCCTATCACTTTACTCTCAATCTGCATGTGTCTTTAGGTCTGAAAAGAGTCTCTTATAAGTAGCATATAGATGAGTTTTGCATTTTTAACCATTCTATCACCCTGTATCTATTTATTGGCACATTTAGTCTATTTACATTGAAAGTCATTATGGATAGATGTGTACTTATTGCTGTTTTGTTATTTGTTTTCTGTTTGTTTCTGTAGCTCTGTGTTCCTTTTTTCTATTGTTCTCTTCTCTCACAGTTTTCTGGTTTTCTTTAGCAATTTACTTACATTCCTTTATTTTCACATATCTATTACTGGTTTTTCATTTGTGGTTACCATTTGGTTTATACATAAATCATCTGCATATAGCAGTCTATATTGAGTTGATGGCCACTTCAGTTTGATCTCATTCTTTAAGCCTCTTCCTCTACATTTTAGGTATATGATATCTTATTTACAGCCCTATATTCTGTGACTCCCTTCTCTGATTTTTATAGACATGCCTAATTTTACTCCTTTTGTGTTTTCTACTTTCTTATTCCTATTCATGGTCTTTCCTTCCCCACTCAGAGAGTCCCCTTTAACATTTCTTGTAGGGTTGTTTCAGTGGTGATGAATTCCTTTACCTTTTGCTTGTCTGGGAAACTTTTTATCACCCCCTCTATTCTGAATGATAGCTGACCTGGGTAGAGTATTCTTGGCTGCAAGTGTTTTTCTTTCAGTACTTTGAATATATCATGCCACTCCCTTCTGGCCTACAAAGTTTTTGTTGAAAAATTAGCTGATAGCCTTCTGGGATTTCCCTTGTATGTAATAGTTTACTTTTCTCTTGGTACTTTTAAAATTCTCTCTTTATCGCTACTTTTTCCCATTTTAGTGACTATATGTCTTTTTGTGGATTTCCCTGGGTTGATTTTATTAAGATACCCTTAGTCAAGTCACATAAAATCCATTATTTTCAATTAAGATTGAAAGCAAAAATTGTCTACAAATCTTAGGTCTTCAAAGGCTTAGGAAAAGCTGATGTACAATATTTACTGATGTTTTGCTACCATAGTGTTGTGAGAAAAGAAAATATTACTTGAATATTCTGGCTGTCTTCTTTGAGACCCATATTTTTCATAAAATTGGCAGCTGGAATGAAGAGTAAGGTTTTTTAAGGTGCCTTAGCCACCTCAAGATGTGTATTAATAAAAATAGAGCATTTATGTTGATTTTTAAAGTTTCCATGTACATCATTACATTTACATAGTAAATATGCTAATCTCTTGACACAATCTCCACAATATCTCCTGAAAGTACTACTCTCAGGAATTTAATGGCCCTTTGAGAAAGTTAATTTTTTAAGGCCAGTTTAGAAAGTTAATATTTCTGACAAAGTGTAAATTTCTGTTTTTTAAAGGAAATATCTGAATGAAGTTTAGAATCTAAGATAAATAGGGTAAAACTAATCAAATAATACATTTCTTTTTTTTAAAGATTTTATTTATTTATTTGACAGAGAGAGAGAGAGATCACAAGCAGGCAGAGAGGCAGGCAGAGAAATAGAGAAGGAGGCAGGCTCCCTGCTAAGCATAGAGCTCCATACGGGACTTGATCCCAGAACCCTGAGATCATGACCTGAGCCGAAGGCAGAGGCTTAACCCACTGAGCCACCCAGGCACCCAAAGAATACATTTCATATGGTGATTGATACTAACAACAAAAATAGGAAAATGTCTGCTTAAGAAAGGTCAAGGCAACTAAAGACTAGTTCAAATATGTAGATTTACTTAATGGCACCTGGGAGTATTTCTATGTGATTTCCTTTTAAAGGTAAAATAAATAGGCTGCTATTATGATTTTGCATATTCTACATAAATTCCAGTCCATCAGTGCCATTCAACTGGTTTTATTTTTATTAGAAAACTATCACTAAAACTCACAAATATGGAGCAAGTTACAAGTGCTACAGAAAGACAATATATAGTTTTCAATTTATAAGTAATAAAACTAGAGAAAAGTACCCTATAAAAAGGTGTCTATATGACTTGGGGGAAAAAATTCCTCCTGGAAAGGAATCCAGTAAAATTGCATTTCATTCCTTTATATAAATTTTTTAAAAGAAAAATTTCCTTTAATATAAATACATTGTTACCACTAGTGTAAGAAACTACTTTTACCATACAAAAGTGAGAATTGTATTGTACTATAGTAAGGCTCTTAATTATTAAAAACAATTGACCTACAGAATAAAATGCTAAGTGAAGTAAGTCAGACAAATACAAATACCATACAATTTCACTCATTAATGGAATCTAAGAAACAAAACAAACAAAGAAAAAAAGAGATAAACAAAAATAAACTCTAAAATACAGAGGACAAACCAGTGGTTGCTGGGGGGTGGGTGGGTGGGGAGATGGGTGATATAGATAAAAGGGATTGAGAATATAGTTATTGTGATGAGCACTGAATAATGGATAGAATTGTTAAATTATATTTTATACCTGAACTAATATAGTAGTGTATGTTATTGTACTTCAATTTTTTTAAAAATTGAAAAATCAAGAAGAGTTTATTATCTTAAAATGCATATGTTTAATAGCTTTCTAACATGCTAAGCATAACGTAACTAAAAAGAGCTATTTTGAAAAAAATGACCTAACCAATTTCCCTGGTATAAACGTTCTCATTTGCCTAATTTCTTCAATTACAATATTGTTTAAAACTAAATTAAATGTAATGATTGAATTTATTATCAGTAAGATTATCAATATATTTGTTGAAAGCTATAAACTTTATTTTGTTAAAAGGTTTATAAAATGTTTTACAACTCTGAAAAAGATGGGTCCTCAAAGCCACACTTTGAGTGTCAACTGTATTCAGCTTATCCTTCCAATTAGAAAACTGAAAGTTGATGGAGAGAAAGAAATTATCAGGGAAGAATGAAAATGGCCATGTTTATAATCTTATTTAATCTTAGTTAAAGGCATTTAGTATTTCATTACCTTCTCTCTGTTCTGTTTCTGTCTCTGTCTCCCTCTCTGTCTCTCTCTAAGGTAGCATGACTTTCTAGAAAAAGACTCAGCCCTAAGAACCACTCAAACCTAATTTCACATCCCATCAATTCCATTTCCTCTCAGGATGACAATTTGCTCATGTGTAAGGTTGTAATAATAATATCCATTTTATAAAGTTATCATAAATATTTACTTAACTGAAATAAGGCATGTAAATGCTATAGCATAGTGTCCATCATGTTTTACAAAGGAATGTTTAAGAACAAACCTCCTACAGTGGATGCCAGTGAGAGCAGTTAAAAAAACAGCTAAAACCCAAGGATTGCCTGCATAATTAGACATGATTATTGTGCTGAGCATCTTCCATTTGCTTCTCTAAATCCCCTCTACCCCCTTCTCCACCCAACTCTGTTCCCAAGGGAACAGGAACTAGAGCAATGCCCTGGAGAACAGGTAAAGATCTTCTGGGTTATGCGATCATTCTGACTCCTGCTAATGTCTTCTCTGCTCTCAGGCAATGGAACTCACAACTCTATGGATTACATCAGCACTGAGAAAACAAATTCTAGACTGAAATTCAAGGGACACCTCCACAAACCCCACAGAACTGGGCTACCAAGGGAGCTTCTACAGAGTCAGGAAGCTACAGCTGTCAGTTCAAACTCCTATAACACACATCACAATCTGCAGCAACAGGGATGCTTTACATGCTGTCTCTCTTTCCACTTCACTCATTTCCCAATTCAAGTTTCACACAAGCACATATTATTGGTGGAACACAAATCACATTTAGAATTTTAGCTAAGAGGGACTTTTCCAGTCTTTGAAGTACAGAAAGGCACACTAGAAATATGTTGGAACAGGAAAGTAAGCCACTCCTTAGCATCTGCTATAGTATGCTATCAAGCTCAAGCAGTTGGTGATGGCCTTTCTTTGGCATTTGAAAAGACTGGGAGAAGAACAACTGCAGACTAAAGCTGATTATTAATGGAAGATACTATAAAATGAAACAAAGGTGTTGACTGTGAACCTCAAAAGAAGTCATATGAAAATCATCTTCTTAAAGGTATCAAGTATAAGGATTTTCACGAGTGCAATTTCTCTAAACAGTGCAGTCTCTTACTCCATTTCTTGCTGTTACTTTTAGGATAAGGTCCAGGCTTATTGGTTTCTTAGGTCCATCATGACATGGTACTTAATAATATGGGTCCTGAAAATCTCCACTGGAAGTCCATATTCTAAATATGATCATTGCAAATGCTTACCTATTTTCCTAAAGGAAGAATTGGAAAACATGGAAAGCTGTTTAGGCTGCTGTCATCATTTTGTATATTTACAAAATTCAACAAAACAGCTGCCAGTGTGCAAAACAGCTGCCAATGTGCAGAGTCTGAAAAAGGGAGCCTATCACACACAGGCTGTTTTCTGGAGAATTCACAGAGAGCTGTGCTGGGGTATGTAGGGCATTTTGCAGTTATATGCCACAAGCTATTTGTCAACAGATGCCTTTGCTAGAATCCATGCCTGCAATCACACCACACACACACACACACACACACACACACACACACACACACACATGAAGAGAGAGAAGAGAGACAGAACTTTTTAACGTTTCTACAGAGGATTGCTTTCTATTAAGTTGATTTTTGTTTGAAGATTGTCTTAGAAAATGTCCCTAAACTAACTTCTTAAAAAAGATCACAAGGTAAAATTTCCACAAATTTGCCATTATTCACGCTCATAAAACTCTTAGCTTCCAACTGGGAAATTATATTTGCTTGCTGGGATTTCCTTTTCTTACATATATAAGTATGTCCCACCTGAAAAAGAAGAGAAGTGCCCCCAGAGAATACCAAGGACCTCATGAATTGTTGGGTGATACTGCTTTCTTTTACCATTGGTTTCCTTCTTCTCACACAGTTAAACTCAAATCCAGTTGGATGCTTTCTTTATGCCACTTCTTGCCAATTTGAGGCTATGGGTGGAGATAGTTTATTAAATGATGGTGGGATATAAATACCAGTAATCAAGATCATAAAACTTGGGGATTATCAAAAGACTGATTCAGATGAAAAAGTCTGAGGAATGAAAGAAATGTTTTGTCTTCTTTGGAGATATCTTTTTTTTTTTTTTCATCTCCCCAGCTTTATCTCTAGTTTTCCTAAATCACTGGCCTTCTTTCTAGTCCACCTACTGCAAGGTACTTTATTGTTTTTTATGTGGTCCCAAGAGAAATATCATGCATTGGACAAGGGCAGCTTGTAGCCATTGACAAAATTTCAATCCTGGTTTAAATCCATCTTGCCACTTTTGCATGCATCCACCTCACTTTCTGAAGATGAAAGGAAATATGTATGAAAGTGGGCTCATTTTAGGCTTACAACTATAAGCCACACATGGACCTTCAGTGCTGCCTGACAGTGTTATTGTACTTCCCTAGGGTCAAATCATTCTCCCATTATAGTTGCCTCCAGACTCAAATCTCCAACACCTTTTCCCCACTCCTCACTTTTAGCTAATGAGTATGCTTCTTGTTTTACTGACAAATCAATTTAAAAGAGTTGTAACTTCCAGGGCACTTGTGTTAAGTGTCTGACTCTTGATTTCAGCTCAGGTCATGATCTCAGGTTCATGAGATTGAGCCCTGTGTCAGGCTCCCTCCTCAGTGGGGAGTCTGCTTGAGATCCACTCTCTCCCTCTGCCCCTCCAAATAAATAAATAAATCTTTAAAAAATATAAGTAAAAGAACTGTAACTTCCGTATCCTTCACCATCACATCTTCCAATCTCATTGCATCATCTTCTCTCCAGTTACAACAAATAAACTGTCTGGCTCCTATCTTTATGTATTGTCACCCATATCCTTCTCATCACTTACAGAAAAATACTCTGTAACTGTCCCCCTTTTCTCCTGCAGCATTTATTTTGCTATCATTTTCATCAGCACACAATCATGCTGTAATAGCTCCAATCATAAAAAATCTCCCTTGTTTCAACATTCCTTGAACATTTCATTACTCCATTTAATAGCCAAAGTCTTTGAAAATGTTAACTATGCAACCTTCACTTCTTTCTAACTTCCTTGAATCCACTACAACATGATTTTTGTCATCAACACTCCACATAAATCTGCCTCTGAGTCCCCTTCACATTGCCAAATCCAATCTTCGTCTCTCATATTCCTTGAGCTCTTAGCATCATTTGTCAAATTTGGTCATTCTCTCCATCACAAAACTCGTTTGGCCTTTAGGACTGGCTTTGCTTTCCTTGATGGCTGGCTCTTCTGAGTCTTCTTTATAATTTTTTTTTCATAATCTTATCGGTCAAAATGCCCAGGAGTCAGTCCTCATACATCTTCTCCTCTATACATTTTCTCTAAATGATTTCATTTAGCTTTAAATATAATTTAATATCTCCAGCTCCAACCTCTCCCTGAATTCCAGGCTCCTGTCTCTTGCTCACTCTTGGATTTCTATTAAAGACCTCAAAATTAACATGCAAAGATGAACCCTACATTCTCCCCTTCTTGCTCCCTCTCCAGTGTTTCCTTTCTCACTAAGTGTTTCCCATCTCAATAAATGGCACTGGTATAGATTAAATGTTTATATCCCCCCCATATTCATATGTTGAAATATTAACCCCCAATGTAATGGTATCAAGAGGTGGGGCCTTTTGGAATTGATTGAGTGATGAGGGCGGAACCTCCATGAATGAAATTAGAACCCTTATAAAGGAGATCCTAGAAATGTCCTTCACTCATTTTATCGTTTGAGGACACAGCAAGAAGACAGCTGTCTATGAAATAGGAAATGGGCCTTCACCAGGCACAGAATCTGTCAACATCTTGATCTTAGTCTTCTCACCCTCTAGAAAAATGCAAGATAAATTTTTTGATATTTATAAGCCATCAGTATAGGGTATTCTGATTAAATTTAAGACATGCACCATTATCATACATTTGCTCAAATCATGAAAGTTGTAGTCATCTTTTACACTCTCTCTTTTACAAACTACGTTTAATCTATTAGCAAATCCTGTAGATTCCATCCTCACTCATTCCACCACTTCAACAAGTACTCCAGGTCACAGACACCATGATCTTTCATGTTCTTGGATTACTACAGTAACTTCTGACCCTGTTTTCTACCTTTTACTCTTATCTCTCTATAGTTCATTCTCCTAGAGTTTTTAGAGTGATCGTTAAAAAGTCTAAGTCAGTGTATGTCATTCCCATGTTCACAACTTTGCAGTGGCTTCCCATGACACTTATAATAAAATCTGGTCTTTATTGTGGTTTACAAAGCACTTCGTGGCCTCTGGCTATTTCTCTAGCCTCATTTCCTACCACTAGGTCTCTTCTTCATCAAGCTCAAACCACACACTGGCCTCTTGCTCTTCCTCTAGCACAACAAACACATTACCACCTCAGGACCTTTGCACTTGACATTCTTTTCTCTCTCAGGGACTGTCTTCCCCAATATCTTCACATAACTCACTCTCATTTCATTTAGGTCTCTACTCAAATATCTCCATGTTGAGGTCTTCCTTGATCACTCTGCCTTAAATGGCATCACCCATAATTTTATTCTAATGTGGTGGTTAATTTCCTTTTTGTAATATCACTAACATTAAAATATATATCCAGTAATCAACTTTATGTGGTGTACTGCTCTACCTCCAGTGTCCAGAACAGTGGTTTAACCTAGTAAGTCCTCAGCAAATACTGTTGAATTAATTAATCAATAACTTCTTGAACAGCCTTGAGAAAGAAGACTATTGTTGTCTTAATAGGGTATACTTCTATGGAACACAGTACATGGAAATGTCTGTTTTCCTTAAGAAGTAGATTCAAGTCATAATGGGAAAGTCTATGCGCCAGCAAGGCTTCATTTACAAAGATCTCTGTACATTAATTAAAATATGTACACCACAAAATCTAGAATGCCTAGGCATTTCCACGTTAAGAAGCAGTTTTTCTGATTTCTACTTTACATAACTCACTATCCGAATGTGCTTTGTTGATGTGCCATTTTAAATTTAGTCCAGAAGATGTTAGGTATTCCGAACAGTTTCTGATTTGGATTTTAAAACAGCATTTCCATCTTTAAAATGAAGGAATGTTTGACCTAGTATTTAATAATAAATAAATTTTCACCAATAAGCCAGAAAACTTTTCAAGAAAGATTTGCCATGTTGATTAAGTTGAGAGGAGTGTTTAAAGATGTTTTCATTCTTCTGGGTGGAGCCACTCTGATTTCCTCTTTAATATTCTGTTTGCTTTGCAACCCAGGAATTTTTGCTGAGGGTTTTTCAAGTAGATTCCAGTATTGGTGTTCTTTCCTCAATTCACAGGGGAAAATTTAGACAAATAGATGCAAATTTTTCAATTTTATAATTCCATCAATAAAGTTTTCTCACACTGACTGGTGGGACTGCAAATGACAAAATTATTAAAGCAAATGCAGCAAATGCAGACTAGTGGAGTAATTTAGAAATTCTTTCTATTCACACATGTGGTTGTTATGAGTTGCAATCATAGGCCATATTTACTTTGAGAAAAACTACTCCTAATCCACAAGATTGCATTATATATGTCAGAATTTCAAGGTTTTTTTTTCTCAAAAGTCACTGTGATTCTCAGATGCTTCACCATCTGAACTACATTGACAATTTCCCCTTACAAAGGAATAAAATAAAATTACTGATATCATGCTTTATCCTCTTATTTAAATTTTATTTATTTTTAAAAATTTTTATTTACTTATTTTTGAGAGAGAGAGTGCAAGCACAGTTGGGGGAGAAGCAGGAGAGGGAGAAGGAGAAGCAGACTCCATGCTGAGTAGGGAGCCTGACACATGGCTCATCCCAGGACCCTGGGATCATGATCTGAGTCAAAGGAGACCCTTAACCAACTGACAACCAGGTGCCCCTAATTTTTTTAAATTTTTAATGCTTATGACAACCACATTTTATAGATGTGGAAAGTGAGGGCTTAGAAACATTGATTACCTGTTTCAGGTCACACAGGTATAAGGGATAGAAAATCCAGTGTGCAAACACATATGGATAAAAATCTATACCAACTTGCAGCTACTTTGTGAGACTGGCTTAAAGATACCAGTACAGGGTGCCTGGGTGGCTCAGTCAGTTAAGTGTCTGCCTTCAGCTCAGGTCATGATCCCAGGATCCTGGGATCAAGTTCCACATTAGGCTTTCTGCTTAGCAAGGAGCCTGCCTCTCCTTCTCCCTTTGCTTGCTGTTCCCCCTGCTTGTGCTCACTCTGTCTCTCTCTGGCAAATAAATAAATAAAATCTTTTTTTTAAAGATACAAGTACAATGCCAAAATTGTATATTCTGCACTCTTTTCCTAAACTTAATATTTCCAAAATATGAAAAAGAAAAAAATATAATGAACACCTATGTATCAACTACCTAGTTTAAGAAATAAAATATTATAAAGAATGGGAAGTTCTTATATATCCCTTCTCACATTTCCCCCACCCCAAAATTTAGGTTTATTGCTCCCATGAATGTGTTTTGATTGGGACTGAATTGAATTCTTAGATTCATTTTAGGACAATTAACATTTATGATCATTGAATTTTCTTCTTCATGAACATGGTATTTCTCATCATTTCCTTGAGTTTTCCTTGGTCTTGTAATAACAGCTTATACTTTTTTTTCCATTAAGGTGGTGTACATCTTTTGTTACATCTATTTGTGGGTACCTTTTTAAATTGCTATTGAAAATAACATCTTTTAAAAATTACATGTTCTAACTTTGTTACTGATGAAATGCAATAGATTTTCACATTAATTTTTCCCTCCAAGTTTTTATTTAAATTCAAGTTAGTTAACATACAGTGCAATATTAATTTCAGGTATACAATACAGTGATTCAACACTTCCATGCAACACCTGGTGCCCTCCTTAATCCCTGTCACCTACTTTACCCATCCTCCCCACCCACATCCCCTCTAATAACCATCAGTTTGTTCTCTATAGCCAAGAGTCTGTTTCTTGGTCTTCCTCTATTTTTCCCCCCATGATCATTTGTTTTGTTTCTTAAATTCCACACCTGGGTTTCATGTATTAACTTTATGCTTTGTTAATTTGCTGAATGTTCTTATCAATCCTAATAATTTTTCTATAGGTTTTCTTGGGTCTTCATTATAGATGATTTCATACTCTATAAATGGTTTTAGCTTGCTTTCCTAGTCTAATAAATTTTATTCTTTTTTAAAATTCTTGTCTTACCATGTTGGACAGAATTTCCATCGAATGTTGAAATGAAGCAAAACCAATGGTATCCTTGCCTTGATCCGTATTTTAAAAATGAGGCTGCTAGCCTTAAGTATTATGTCATTAAGTATGGTTTCTGAGATTTCTGAGTCATAAATATATACTGAATTCTGTCAAATGATTTTTCTGCTTCTATTAAGATAATAATTCATTTTTCTCCTTTACTTATTTATTGTGTTGAATTACATGAATGAATTTTTCTAATGGTAAGCCAACTTTGTGAATCAGGATTTTAAAATGGACTATTTTAATCTCTGTTGGCTGAGGTCAAAGACAATACAATTCCATGAGAGGTGTAAGACCACGCTGCTGGTTTTGTAAAGGAGGTATTTGCAAACTAGTTTTGTGACCTTAGCTGATCACGAATCCCCAAATCTAAAAAGAAGCTGGATAAGACAAGTAAAGGCTTGGAAATTAGGAGAGAACTAGATAAAAGCTGTAGGCATTCTATGCATCTAAATCTCTCTTGGTAGAATGGCTTGGGAGCAGGGCTCACATTTACCTGGGGCCTTGGGAATGGACCTTCAGTGGAAGCACTTGGAAGTTTCAAATGTGTCACCCAGATCCTAGGAGGCACAGTATATTGGCTGTCAATGCTGCTTAAGAAATATGAAGGACTGGGGGCGCCTGGGTGGCTCAGTGGGTTAAGCCTCTGCCTTCGGCTCAGGTCATGGTCTCAGAGTCCTGGGATCGAGCCCCGCATTGGGCTCTCTGCTCACTGGGGAGCCTGCTTCCTCGTCTCTCTCTGCCTGCCTCTCTGCCTACTTGTGATCTCTCTCTAAGTCAAATAAATACATAAAAATCTTTAAAAAAAAGAAAGAAAGAAAGAAAGAAAAGAAAGAAAGAAAGAAATATGAAGGACTGAAAGGTCTCAGAAAAGGCCATAACAATACTCCATAAGAAAACAAGTTAATTTTAAACATGAGCTAGGTTCAGACAGTGTTGATGCTGGTTCATGGAAGTTTAATCAAGAAAGAACTTATTCTTCCTTTTCTCACCTGCACCTCTGGTACAATTCTAGAGGGATCACAAACCCTCATAAGCAATATGGAAGAGAAGGGTTAGATGTACTTTGTGGAGAAAGTGAAAGATACTAGCCATATCCCCTTTCTTACTTCAGCTGGTCAGCCCAGAACGTGCTTAATATGACATGGAAGAAGATATAACTTTAAAGAAATATTAAAGCTTTAATTATTACTGGTTTTTAATTAAAATGAGACTCTTCTGTCAAAAAACATAATCAAAATGCTCAAGAGTCATGGAACTGCCTTAGCTGTGATCAAGAAAAAAGAAGATCCAGTCCCACTGAGTGGACTTAAAGTGGCAATATGGGAATCAAAGTTGTTTCTGATTATACTCCATGAGTTCTACTTATTCAATTTGTTAGTTGCACATTAAAAAATCTAGTATAATTAACATACAGTATTATATTAATTTCAGGTGTATGATATAGTAATTTAACATTTCCATACATCACCCTGTGCTCATCACAGCAAGTTTACTCCTTAATCCCCATCACCTACTTCACCCATGCCCCCACCCCTCTCCACTCTGGTAACCATCTTTTTGTCCTCTAGAGTTAAGAGTCTGTTTTCAGATTTCTCTATTTTTTTTTCTTTGTTCATTTTTTTGTTTATAAAATTCCATATATGAATGAAATCATGTGGCATTTGTCTTTCCCTGAACTAGTAATACTTTGTGCTAGAGTTAAACCTAACCTGGTTGTATTGTATATTTTAAGGGATGCCTGGGTGGCTCAGCTGTATAAGTATCTGCCTTCAGCTCAGGTCCTGATCCCAGGGTCTTAGGATCGAGTCCCACATTGTACCCACTTCCTTCCCATCATCTGCCACAGTCTCTAACAGCTAACAATGATTAATCTGTTCTCTATTTGTCATTTCAAGAACCTTACACAAATGAAATGATATATATGTAAATTTTTAAATTGACTTTTTTCACTCTGAATTTTCTGGAAATCTATCGAAGGTGTTTTATGTATCAACAATTCATTCCTTTTTATTGCTGAATAGTAGTCCATGGTATGGAATCACCACAGGTGGTTTAACCATTCACCTGTTGAATGTCATCAGGGTTGTTTAGTGTTATTTCCAGTTTTTGCCCAATCTGAATAAAGCTATTATTAACATTTGTGTACAGGTTTTTGTATAAAAATAAATTTCATTTCTCTGGAATAAATGCCAAAAAGAACAACTGCTGGGTTGTATGCTATATGTATGTTTAGTTTTTTTTTTTTTTTATTTGACAAACAGAGATCACAAGTAGGCAGAGAGGCAGGCAGAGAGAGGGGGGAAGCAGACTCCCTGCTGTGCAGAGAACCCGATGCGGGGCTGGATCCCAAGACCCTGAGATCATGACCTGAGCCGAAGGCAGAGGCTTAACCCACTGAACCACCCAGGCGCTCAGTAAAAGGGCCTCAGAAAAGGCGTTCCTTTTCAGATGTGTGATTAGCAATTACTATATCCCACTCTTTTTTTCTGTGTAGAATGCAACTTTTTTTATTAAGTTCAATTAGCCACCATATCATAGTTTTCTGATGCAGTGTTCAATCATTCATTAGTTGCTTATAACACCCCACATATAATAGTGAAGCTTGCAAATCTTAGAGCCAAAGAAGCTATCCTGAGAGCATCTAGGAAGAGGAGATTCTTTAATTTTGGAGGGAGGAACATCAGAATAACATCAGACCTATCCAAAGAAACCTGGCAGGCCAGAAAGGCCTGGCAAGATATATTCAGGGTACTAAATGAGAAGAACATGCAGCCAAGAATACTTTATCCAGCAAGGCTATCATTCAGAAATGGAAGGAGAGAGAAAGAATTTACAGGACAGACAGAAACTGAAAGAATATGTGACTACCAAGGCAGCCCTGCAAGAAATATTAAGGGGGATACTGTAAGACAATGGAGACCCCAAAAGTAATATGGACCAGAAAGTAACAGAGACAATCTACGGAAACAGGGACTTTGCAGGCAATACAATGGCACTAAATTTGTATCTCCCACTCTTTCACTTACTTTTTCCTTCTCTTCGCCTGGTTTTTTATTTTTATTTTTTTAAAGATTTTATTTATTTGACAGACAGAGATCACAAGCAGGCAGAGAGGAAGGCAGAGAGAGAGGAGGAAGCAGGCTCTCCATGGAGCAGAGAGCCCGATGCGGGGCTTGATCCCAGGACCTTGAAATCATGACCTGAGCTGAAGGCAGAGGCCTTAACCCACTGAGCCACCCACGTGACCCTTCACCTGGTTTTTTTAGAGAGAAGTTTTTTTATTTTGATGAAGTTCAGTTTATTAATTTTTCTTTTTATGTATTATATTTTAAGTGTCCACTGTAAGAAGACTTTGCTTAACCTTAGATCCCAAAGATTTTCTGCTATGTTCATTTCTAAAGGATACTTAGTTTTATAATTTACATTTAACTGTGGTCCATTTGAAGTTAATTTTTGTGTAAGGTGTGAAGTTTGGGTCAAGGTTCTTTTCTCTCTCTCTCTCTCTTTCTCGCCAACAGGTATCTAAATGCTCTAGCATTATTTGTCAAAAAGGCCATCCTCCCCCCTTTGAATTGTTTTTGAACCTTTGTCAAAAATCAGTAGGATATACATAGGGTTCTATTTCTGGGGTCTCTATTCTGTTCCACTAACCTAGGTGTCTATCGCTCCATCAATACCACACTGTCTTGATTACTATAGCTATACAATGAAACTTAAATTGGGTAGAGAGATTCCTCTCACTTTTTCTTCCTTTTCAAGATGGTTTTAGCTATTCTAGAACTTATGCCTTTCCATATAAAATTTAAAATAAACATATATTTCTACAAAAATCCTTCCTGGGATTTTGGTAAGAATTGCATTTAACTGACATATCAATTTAAGCAGAACTGACATTATTACTATGTGTCTCCATTTATTTAGGTTTTCTTTGATTTCTTTCATAAGCATATTATAATTTTTCATAATACAGGTCCTTTTCATCTTTTGTTCAGTTTATACCTAAGTATTTCATTTTCATCTAGCAATTATAAATGGTATTTTGTTTTTAATATTGGTTTATACAAGTTTGTTCTTAATCTATAGACATGTCGTTGATTCTTGTATCTTGCAACAGTGTTGAGCTCACTTTCTAGTTCTGGAAGCATTTTTGTAGATTTTTTGGGGGGATGTCCCACACAGACAGTCATGTCATCTGCAAATAGAGACAGTTATACTTTCTGTCTAAACTGGATGGTTTTTTATTTTGTTTGCCTAACTGCTGTGGTCAGAACACCCAGAATTATATTGAATAAGATGGTGAGAGGGGACATCTATTCCACATTCCTGATCTTAGGTGTAAAAGCATTTATTTGTGTATCATAAAGTATGAGATTATATATAGAATTTTTGTAAATTCTCTTTATAATTTGAGGTTGTCCCCTGTTTTTCTAACTTGATGAAGGAGTTTGGTTGGAGTTTCATTTTCATGTATGGTTGTTGGATTTCTTCAAATGCTCTTTCTGCATCAGTTGATATGATAATATCATTTTTGTTCATTAGCCTGTTGATTATGTTGGATTACATTGATTGATTTTCAGATATCGAATCTGCCTTTTTTACCTGGGCTATTTTCAATACCTAATATAAGGGGAATTGTGCAGTATTTGTCCATCTGTGATTGGCTTATTACACTTAGCACAGTGTCCTCAAGGTTCATCTATGTTGTTGCACATGAAAATATTTACTTTTTTTTTTAAAGCCTGTATAATAATTCCATTCTATGTATAAATCACATTTTCTTTATCCATTCATCCATTGATGGACATTTAGGTTGCTTCCACATTATGGTTCTTGTGAATAATACTACAATAATCATAGGGCTACAGATATCTTTTCAAGATTCTGTTTTCAAATCACTTGAATAAATAACCCCAAAATGGGACAGCTGGATTATATGGCATTTGCATTTTTATTTTCTTTGAGGAATCTCCATACTGTTTTCCACAGCACCTGTATCATTTTTACATTCCCACCAATAGCGTAAAAGCATTCCAATTTCTCCATATTCTCTCTAAAACTTATTTCTTGTTTTTGCTTTGTTTTGTTTTTTGATAATGTCCATCCTATAAAGTATGAGGTGATTTCTCATTGTGACTTTCATTTGCATTTCCCTGAAGATTACTAATGCTGAGCAATTATTACCCATTTGTACATTTTATTACCTATTTGTATATCTTCCAAAGAAGATGAAATTAGATATTAGATATGTCTAATCAAGTTCTTTGGCCATTTTTAAATCAAGTCATCTGGAGTTATTTCTCCTTTTTTTTTTCTTCTTTTTTCCTATTGAGTTGTAGGAGTTCCTTATAGTTTTTGGATATTAGCCTCTTATCACACATAAGGTTTGCATTATTTTCTCACATACTGTAGGTTTCCTTTTCATTTTGTTACCTATTTCCTGTGCTGCAAAGAAGTTATTTGGTTTCATGTTTGGGAGATAAAAAGAGAGAGGAATTAGCAATAAACAACCAAGCAGGTGAAAGACTTTCAAATGAAGACTATAAAACATCCTTTCTGATGGCTGAGTAATATTCCATTGTATATGTATATCACATATTAGGGCATGTATTGCATGGAGCACTGGGTGTTATAAAAAAACAATGAATCATGGAACACTACATCAAAAACGAATGATGTAGTATATGGTGACTGACACAACATAATGAAAAAAATTATAAAAAAATAAAAAATGAAAGAGTTACTTCCTCTGTCCTCTAATTCCTGAAACTAATTCTTTTCTTATACATGTATTTCTCATTCTTTTCTTGTAGAGGCTTTCCTTTTGATCTAATTGTAAATTCCTAAGTGAGACTTCACTTTCTGCTTTCTGAAAGATTCACAATTTACATGGCATAGTACCAAATTCAACATCATAAAAGTACAAATACCACAAAAATTACATTGAAAATAGGGGTAAATACCTTTTAAAAAGTAAGAAAATGCAAGGATATCAAGAATTTTGGGAGATTATATTGAAATTAATACTTTTCTATTATAGTTGACCACAAAGGAAGAAAAGGAAAAAATAATTTGTTAGGAGAATAGGAAAAAGTAATAGCACTTAGGACTTGTAAAATCCTAAAGAAGAGGAAATATAAAGAAATAGCACATTGCTTCTTAAAAGGGTCTAGAATAGTGAATGGTCAAAAACAACTAGGCAAAGTTAAATCTCTCTAGTTTTAAGCAGCAACAAATAAAAGTAACTGCTTCATCTCTTTTCCTCTTCATCCCCAGAGAGTTACAGAACTGGCAAAAGTAACTAGTTCCTTCCCTTTCTAATAAGTGAAAGGAACATGTGTTTCTAGAAGTTTCACAATGCGTATTATTTTCATCACTACTTGGGGAAAACTAAATCAAAAACACAAGGAACAAGTATTAGTGAGGATGTGGAGAAAAAGGAAGCCTGGTGCACTGTGGGTGGGAATGCAAACTGGTACAGCCACTGTGGAAAAGAGTACAGAGAATACACAAAAAGTTTAAAATAAAACTACCCTATGATACAGGAATCCCACAACTGGATATTTATCCCCAAAATATAAAAACACTAGTTCAAAATGATACACACACCCCTATGTTTACTGCACCATTATTTACAATAGCCAAATTATGGAGGCAGCCCAAGTGGCCATCATCAGATGAATGGACAAAGAAGCATACACACACATAAGACACAGACACACACACACAGACACACTCACACACATATGTATATATAATGAAATATTATTTAGCCATAAAAAAGAATGACATCTTGCCATTTGCAATGACATGGATGACCTGGGGAGTATAATGTTAGACAAATAAGTCA
This sequence comes from Taxidea taxus jeffersonii, assembly GCA_003697995.1. Lineage (NCBI taxonomy): Eukaryota > Metazoa > Chordata > Mammalia > Carnivora > Mustelidae > Taxidea > Taxidea taxus. Next base: position 7,416 of record ML098370.1, on the reverse strand, counting down.
GAGAAAGACAAATACCATATGATTTCACTCAGATGTGGAATTTAAGAAAAAAAAACAAGTGAGTAAAGGGAAAAAAGAGAGAGAGAGAGAGGCAAACCAATTAATAAACTCTTAACTATAAACACCAAACTGATGGTTACTAGAGAAGTGGGAATGGGACAGGTGAAGTAGGTGGTGGGGACTAAAGAGTGCACTTGTGATGAGCACTGGGTGATATATGTAAGTGTTGAATTATTATATTGTATACCTAAAACAAATATAACACCATATGTTAACTATTGTGGAATTTAAATAATTTAAAAATTTTAATTTAATTTAAAAAATAAAAAAGAAAGTGAATCAAATGGATTATGATTTGGATACCAAGGAAATTAGCTCTTGAAATGGATCTATTATTCTTTGAATGTTCTAACCACACAAAACATTTTGTAAGAATTCCCTGAATAAAAGAACTATAGCATAGCTCTCTCATGGTTACAGACTAGGACACTGCACAAGCCTTCAAAGCTTGTTTGCTTTAGAGTTCAGAGGATTAAGTTTACCTGTCAATTTCTCCACCCTTTAGGAAATACCAAAATGCTAAATTAACCTGTCAAGCTATCACTTCTCAGGGCCGTTTGGATATGGGGAGGAGGGATGGATAATAGGACAGTTTCCAAGGCTCTAGACTTCAAAGCTGCTTTTGATACCCTTCTCTCTTGAGGCTATCCTCAACAAGTCCTTTTACTACCTCTTCCTTTACATCATCTTTTATAATCCTGCCCTTCTTTTCCATGTTCACTGCCAGTACCCTGGTTCTGTAACACATTCTCTCAAGATAGAAACATTGTAATAAAACCTCAGCAGCAGTATTGCTGCATTTATTCTTTAGTATCCCTTCCAATTAATTATTACTACACAACAGAGATTCACTACACTTTGAAAAAAAGTGTACTTTTTTTCATGACTACACTTTGGAAAAAAGGTAAAGTTCAAACATATTGCAAAATGGCTTCTTGGTTACCTTCAATAATTTGCAGACAGCCCAATATTTCAATTCTCCTTAGCCATGCCAGTTATCTTTCAAAAGCAATATAACTAATAATATTCTACAAAAATTCTAATTCACACACAAATAATGGAATTATCTGATTTTACAGTTTTAGAAAACTTAGAGAACTTTGAAGAAATATCTGTTTCAAATCTCTTTTTATCAATCTATTCCTAATAGACTTTGATTTTTTTCATCTGGCAAGCCCTCAGTATAGTTTAAATGAGCTAACATATACACAGAGGTTAGAAGTGTGCTTGGCAAACAGAAGCCCTATTTAAGTATTTACCATGATTAGTATAGAGTTGGTAATGGGAAGTGTGCAATCTCCAGATGAAGACAGACCTGGGTTTTGGATTTTATGTCTGGACTCACTAACTTGGTGATCATGGGTTAATCAGTTAACCCATTATTCTTTTGCAAAAGAGATAATAATAACTACCATGAAGTATTATGAAACAAAAGATAATGGTGGCAAAATGCCTAGTATACGACCTGTTACACAGCAGGCACTCCACAAGGGGAAGTTTCTACTATTATTATTCATTTCTGTACTTTGCTCTCTCTGTTCCCCAGACCAAAATACCCCTCATCCTTACCTCCCTTCCCTCATTTGAACCCTACCTACCTTTTCCTGAGAAACCAGACACAGAAGATTCATCATTCTCTTCCCTCACTGGCCATTTACATGCACAGCTCATCTATCATACATGGCAAACATATTGTATAGTAAGAACTCGATTCCAAATTTGCCAGATACCAAAACCTTTTCTTAAAACAGCTTTACTGATATATATAATTCATATCCTACATTATTTATCCATGTGAAGTGTGCAATTCAATGGATGTTAACATATTCATAGAATTGTCCATTCATCACCACAATCTTTAGACCATTTTCATTATCCCAAAAACAAATCCCACTTTCCACAGTCATCAAAATCCCAGATCCCCTACCCCCTGAAAAGCACAGGCAACAACTAGCCTATTTCCTGTCTCTACGGATTTCCTTATTCTGGAAATTTCATAAAAATGAAATCATACAATATAAGATCATCATTTCTATTCATTGTTGAATAATATTCTAGTGTGTGATTGTAACATCAAAGCCTTTTAAAGTGTGCTTCTTGGAAAGAGAGACCAAAGGCAACAAAGACTAGAAAGGAACATACATACAATCTACAGGAACAGTGACTTTACAGGTAATACAATGGCACTAAATTCATAGCCATCAATAATTACTCTGAATATAAATGGACAAAGTGCTCTAAACAAAAGATTTAGAGTATCAGAATAGATAAACAAGACCCATTGCTATACTGCTTCAAGAGACTAAGTTTAGATCCAAAGACACCTACAGACTGAAACTGAGGGGGTGGAGAACCATCTATCATGCTAATGGACATCAAAAGAAAGCCAGAGTAGCCATACTTATATAAGGCAAACTAGATTTTAAAATAAACACTGTAATAAGAGATGAAGAAAGACACTACATCATAATTAAGGAGTCTATCAAGAAGACCTAAATAATTGTAAATATTTATGTTCCTAACCTGGAAGCAGCCAAATATATAAATCAATTAATAAGAAACTTAAAGGAAATCCATTGATAATAATACAATAATGGTAGGGGTCTTCAACACCCCACTCACAGCAATGGACAGATCATCTAAGCAGATCACGAGCACCAGCGTGGCATCTGCCTTCAGCTCAGGTCATGATCCCAGTGTTGTGGGATCAAGCCCCATGTCAGGATCATTGCTCAGCAAGAAATTTGCTTCTCCTTCTTCCTCTTCCCCTCTCCCCATTCATACTCACTCTCTCTTTCTCTCTCAAATAAATAAATAAAATCTTTAAAAAAAAAAAAACAAGCAGATCAACAAGGAAACAATAGGTTTGAATGAAACACTGGACTAGATGGATTTAACAGATACATTCAGAGCATTTCACCCTAAAACAACAGAATACATTTTCTTTTCAAGGGCACATAGAACATTCTCCAGAATAGATAACAAATGGGGTTACAAATAAGGCCTCAACAAATACAAAAAATTGAGATCATACCATGTGTACTTTCAGATCACAACATTGTGAAACATGAAGTTAACCACAGGAAAAAATTTGAAAGACCACAAATGCATGGAAGTTAAAGAATGTCCTTCTAAAGAATGAATAGGTTAACCAGGAAATTAAGGAAGTAATTTAAAAAATACATGGACACAAATGAGAATGAAAACACAACAGTCTAAAACCTTTGGGACCCAGCAACGGCAGTGAAAAGAGGAAAGTACCTTCCTTCAGAAGCAAGAAAAGTCACAAATACACAACTTACTTTACACCAGAAAAAGCTGGAAAAAGAACAGCAAAGAAAGCCTAAATCAAGAAGGAGAGGGGAAATAATGAAGATTAGAGCAGAAATCAATGATATAGAAATAAATACAAAACAGTATAACAGATTAATGAAACTAGGAGCTCGTTCTTTGGAAGAATTAACAAAAGTGACAAACCCCTACCCAGACTTATCAAAAAGAAAAGATAAAGGACCCAAATAAATAAAATCATGCATGAAAGGGAGAGAATACAAGCAACACACAGAAATACAAACAATTATAAGAGAATATTATGAGCAATTAATATGCTAACAAATTGGGCAATCAATCTGGAAAGAATGGATAAATTCCTAGAAACATAGAAACTACCAAAACTGAAACAGGAAGAAATAGAAAAATCAAACAGATTCATAACCAGCAAAGAAACTTGAATCAGTAACAAAAATCTCCCAACAAACAAGAGTCCAGGGCCAGATGGCTTCCCAGGGGAATTCTACCAGATATTTAAAGAAGAATTAATACTTATTATTCTGAAGCTGTTCCAAAAAATAGAAATGGAAAGAAAACTCCCAAATGTATTCCATAAGGCCAGCACTATCTTGATTCTGAAACCAGACAAAGACCCCACTAAAAAGGAGAATGACAGACCAATATCCCTAATGAATATGGTTACAAAAATTTTCAAAAAGATACTAGCTAATAGAATTTAACAGTACATAAAGAATTATTCTTCACAATCAAGTGGGATTTATTCCTGGGTTTACATGGGTGATTCAGTATTCACAAATCAAACAACATGATACACCACATTAATGAAAGAAATGTTAAGAAGCATTTGATGCTCTGAATTGATGCAGAAAAAGTATTTGACAAAATACAGCATCCTTTCTTATTAAAAACCCTCAAAAGAGCAGGGATAGAAGGACGTACCTCACATTATACAGGTCCTATACAAAAGATCTACAGCTAGTATCATCCTTAATGGGGGAAAATTAAGAGCTTTTTCCCTAAGATCAGGTACATGACAGGGATGTCCACTCTCACCACTGTGGTTCAACATAGTACTGGAAGTCCTAGCCTCAGGAATCAGACAACAAAAAGAAGTAAGAGGCATCTGAATCAGCAAGGAAGAAGTGAAACTTGCACTCTTTGCAGATGACATGATATTCTATGTTGAAAACCTGAAAGGGGACACCTGGGTGGCTCAGTCAGTTAAGCATCAGACTCTTGATTTTGGCTCAGGTCATAAACTCAGGGTCATGATAGTAAGCCCTGTGCCAGGCTCTGTACTGGGTGTGGAGCCGGCTTAAGATTCTCTCTCTGTCTAGGGTCCCTGGGTGGCTCAGTCAGTTGGGCATCTGCCTTTGGCTTGCGTCATAATCCTAGGGTCCTGGGACCAAGCCCCATGTCAGTGTCCCTGCTTAGTGGAGAGCCTGCTTCTCCCTCTCCCTCTGCCATTCCCTGTGCTTGTGTTTTCTCATTCTCTCTCTCAACAAATAAAATCTTTAAAAAAAAGATTCTCTCCCTGTTCCTCTCCCCCTCCCTCCTGATGCTGCTCATTCTCTCTTTCTCTAAAAACAAATAAACAAACAAACAGAAAACCCACCAGATTAACTAAGATTCATGATCCTGAGTTTATGACCTCATCAAAGCAGGAAAGACTATCCAATGGAAAAAAGAAAATCTCTTCAACAAATGATGTTGGAAAAACTGGACACTGACATGCAGAAGAATGAAACTGGACCACTTTCTTATACCATACACAAAAATAAATTCAAAATGGATGAAAGACCTAAATGTGAGACATGGATCCATCAAAATCCTAGAAGAGAACACACACAGCAACCTCTTTGACCTGGGCTAGAGCAACTTCTTCCTAGAAACATTGCCAGAAACAAGAGAAACAAAATAAAAAATGAACTATTAGGACTTCTTCAAAATAAAAAACAAACAACAGCAACAACAACAAGTTCTTCACAGCAAAGGAAACAATCATTAAATCTAAAAGGCACCCTATGGAATGGGAGAAGATATTCACAACCGAAATATCAGATAAAGGGCTAGTATTCAAAATCTATAAAGAACTTATCAAACTCAACACCCAAAAATTAAAAAAAAATCTGTTTAAGAAATGGGCAGAAGACATGAACAGATATTTCTCCAAAGAGGACATGGCTAACAGACATATGAAAAAAGGCTCAATATCACTCATCATCAGGTAAATACAAATCAAAACCATTATGAGATACCACCCCACACTGGCCAGAATGGCTAAAATTAACAACTCAGGAAACAAAAGATGTTGGTGAGGATGCGGAAAAAGGGGAAATCTCTGGCACTGTTGGTAGGAATGCAAACTGGTGCAGCTACTCTGGAAAACACTATGGAGAGTCCTCAAAAAGTTAAAAATAGAACTACCCTATGACCAAGCAATTATACTACTAGGTATTTATCAAAAGGATACAAAAACACTGATTCAAAGGGGCACATGCACCCCAATGTTTATAGCAGCACTATCAACAATAACAAAATTATGGAAGCCCAAATGTTCATTGACTGATGAGTGGGTAAAGATAAAAGAATATGCGGTGTATATATATCATGGGGTATTACTCAGCCACAAAAAGAAGTGAAATCTTGCCATTTGCAATGACGTGGATGGAACTAGAGTACATTATGCTGAGCAAAATAAGTCAGCCAGATAAAGAAATATAATGTATGATTTCACTTATATGTGGAATTTAAGAAACAAAACAGATGAACATAGGGAAGGGGAAAGAAAAATAAAATGACATGGAAGCAGAGAGGGAGGCAAACCATAAGAGACTCTTAACTTCAGAGAATAAACTGAGGGCTGCTAGATGGAAGAAGGTGGAGCTGGGGATAAATGGGTAGTGGGCATTAAGGAGGACATGTGTTACAATAAGCACTGGGTGTTGTACAAAAGTGATGAATCACTAAATTCTACTCATGAAACCAATACTACACTATATATTAACTGACTTGAATTTAAATAAAATCTTAGAACAAACAAATGAATGAATGAATGAAATGTGCTTCTCAATTCCATTGCTGCCTCTCAGAACACACTCTCCAGACCCAAAAGCCTCTGTGTGAATGCCTATATCAGGTGGATGTCGAGTACATGCCATATATATAGAGGTATTCAAGTATTGCCACCCTACAAACACATCATCAGGCAAAATTCATTCATACTGAATTAGTTTGCTGCCTACTCCAAAAAGCATAAAAGATAGTATAAAAGTATAATCATTAATTAACTTGAGCATTTACTGAACAATTTCTATCTGAGCTTGAGTTCCCCTAGAAATAGCCCTTGAGACAAGAACTTGAGTTTAGGAAGTGATCCCAGGAAATATTAATGGGAGCATGGGATACGGAAAGTAAGTCAGGGAAGGGAAAATAGCTAATACAAGAAATGTGTTTCAAGCAAGTGGCACTGTGGGCAACTAAAGCTTAACTGCACTGAGGAACTCTGGGAGACAGTGCAGAACATGAACCTCCCTCAGAGTTATACCTACCGAAGGGGGAGCAAGCTGTGGTTTTAATTCATCAACTCCATCAATCAGCCATTAGTTGTGGGCTCCTCACCGTGAGTGCTAATTCTCTGTTCTTCTGGCCTGTCAGATGCTGCAGAGCAGAAAGTCTCTGATGGCCAAAGAAACTCCATAAGCAAAGAAATGCAAAGTGCTGGCAGTTGGAAATCAAGCTAGTGTGCTTGGAAGGGGTATGGGCTGAGAAAATGGGGAGGACAGGCATGTTGACAGTGTCTGCTGTACTTCCTATCTGTACTTCCAGAAAAATGAAACAGATATAACAAATATTAATTGAATTTATTCTATGTGCCAGACAGTGTTCTGGGCACTGAGGATACAGTTGCAAACACAACAGGAAAATCTTAGCCCTCTGGTAATTTATATTCAGGTGAGACAGAAACAGTAAACAACATAAATAAATTATAGAATATAATTTATTATAATTATTTTATAATAATATAAATATATTATTATATTTATATTTAAATATACACATGTT
>ML098369.1:28272-60713 GCA_003697995.1 Taxidea taxus jeffersonii | reverse complement strand
TTTTTTTTTTCTTTTTTGCCAAAATTAAGTAAGAGATACAATTTAATACTTTGCACCAAGACAGCATGTCCTTTTTAATTAAAATATTTCAGGATTGGGACCCATGTGCCTATAGTGAGCCTGTTACGGCGAAAAAGTGGCTCAATTCAAAGAAATACAAGGTAGTAAAATAGATCTAGTGAAAAAGAATTTCTGGAGGCAACTTGCCCTTCCAAGGATGCTGTCCTACTGGGAAGTGCCAGAAAGTGGGACATGAAGGGATGAAAACTCCCGGGTTAGTGAACTGGGAAATGAGGTCAATTATAGGAAGCCACAAATATGCTAGAACCCTGTACAGTATAGCAACCCTTTTCCCCAAAGATCATTGCCCAATGTTCATGAAATGGTGGTAAAAGCACTTTCTGAAATTGGCACCTGGAGATCTAACATTTAAAGTTAGTAACTCAGGGGCGCCTGAGTGGCTCAGTGGGTTAAAGCCTCTGCCTTCGGCTCAGGTCATGATCTCAGGGTCCTGGGATCGAGCCCCACATTGGGCTCTCTGCTCAGCGGGGAGCCTGCTTCCTCCTCTCTCTCTCTGTCTCTCTGCCTACTTGTTATCTCTGTCCGTCAAATAAATAAATAAAATCTTTTAAAAAAATAAAATTAGTAACTCAGGGCACCAGGGTGGCTCAGTTGGTTAAGCAGCTGCCTCTGGCTCTGGGCATGATTCCAGGGTTCTGGAATGGAGCCCTACATTGGGCTCCATATTCAGTGGGGCGCCTGCTTCTCCCTCTCCACCACCCACCCCCCGTGTGCTCTCTCTTCTGTCAAATAAAAAAAATCTTTAAAAAGAATAAAATTATGAGCTCACTGATGTCTAAAGATGTTACTGAACTTCCAGGATTCAGCACAAATTTAGTTACTGGGGAACAATTGAGAACGATAAAACTGCCCTTGAAGAACAGATAACCTCAATGTTGTTTTGAACCAGAGTTTCAAAAATCACTCTTAAGGCATACTACTGAAATTACACCTCAAGATTGACTTAAGAAAAAACCCTGACATTTCATCTTCTAAATTATTCATCCTCTTGTTCATAGTAAATGTGAGACTTTGGAATTTATTATATTTTCAATTAATTATGTGTATTATTATTGTTAGTGTATGTCTACTCTAATGAACTATATACATAGAGGGTAGAGATTGTATGTATTTTACACACTGCTTTCTGTACCCTTATCACTAACTATGGTGTTTGCATCATAATAAATTATCAATATATATTTGTTGAATAACATGAATGACTTTTAAAATCAATCAATAGTTTTAGAAGTTGACTGTTTTCAGTACATTAATTTTCTCCTCTACATGTTCAAACCAACATGTAGAAGCAAGCAATGGGACATGAACACATCACAGAATATATCCTCTTGGGACTTTTTAGTGATGAGGATACAAAGGTCACCTGGTTTGTGGTGTTCTCACTTTGCTATATTGTGATTCTGTCAGGAAACCTGTTCATTCTTCTCACCATCAGAGGGAGCCGCATCCGTGAACAGCCCATGTACTTTTTCCTGAGCTACCTGTCTTTCATGGATGTCTGCTTCACTTCCACAGTGGCCCCCAATCTGATCACAGACCTACTGGCTGAGCAGAAGACCATCTCCTACGACAGCTGCATGGCCCACATGTTTTATGCCCACTTCTTTGGTGCCACTGAGATGTTCATCCTGGTGGCCATGGCCTATGACCGTTATGCAGCCATCTGCAGACCCCTTCACTATATGGTCATCATGAGCAGACAGATGTGCTATGTCCTTTTGATGGCCTCGATTCTCAGAGCATTTCTCCATTCAATCCTACAGGTATTATTATTGATCTTCCTTTCTGTGGCCCCAATGAGATAGGTCACTATTTCTGTGATATTTTCCCTTTGCTGAAGCTGGCCTGCGTGGACACTAGTCTGTTGGTTATTGTGATCATTACCACCATGGGAATGATATCGGTTGTGACCTTTGTTGCCTTGGTAATTTCTTACATCATCATCCTGTCCAGCCTGAGGACACGCTCATCCCAGAGCTGCCACAAAGCCCTCTCCACCTGCAGCTCACACATCACTGTTGTGTTCATGTTCTTCCTGCCCCTCATCTTCACGTATGTCCCCATGGCTGATTCCGTCAGTAACAAAAAAGTTTTTGCCTTATTTTACACCATGTTTGCTCCCATGTTCAACCCTTTCATCTGCACACTGATTAACACAGACATGAAGAATGCCATGAGGAAAATGTGGTGCCGAGGCACACAGTTTGAAGGGAAATGAAGTCTCTGGAGTTCAAACCCTTGGCTGGGTCTCATTCTATCCACAGGATCCTAATGTCAACAAATGCAGCAAGTACAGAGAGGTGATGTGCTGTCATCAAACGTTGTCAGATGTGAAGGGAAAAGGCCCCTCAACTACCTCTTTCTGTTTCTTTAGATTTCTGACCCGGTATAAGGGGAACAAATCACATAAGCTCCAGGTCCCTTTCAGCTTTGATATTGTAGAACTTATGTATTCTGGAATTTGGTGTTCTGGAACATTCTGTCCTTCATGATCCTAGACATAGTGGAAGTTATCACAGTTTTATCAGGGCACACTGTAAACATTACATGGTTTGACAGTTATGCCCTGCTTTAGGAAACAGATTATTAAGAGACCTCTTATGGAGAGAGAGAAAGAGGTCCTAAGCACTCATTCTTCAGTGGTGTCCACTGCAATAAAATAAGGAGGCAATGCTTAAAAATTTACATGTTTTTGTATATTTTAACTCTTTTTACATAAACAATGCTGCTAAAATAATGTAATGCAATCTAATAACACTTTTCACACTGTCCTTATAAACGTTATTAACATTAATTCTTAGTACCCTATTGATGGTGTATTCCAGATATTTCAAGTTTCAAATTGGATAATGAACATCACTCTTCAATCATTTAAATGTAATTCCATGATGTATTTATAACCTCACTTAAAAATTGCTCATGAGCATATAATTTTTTTTTTTTTTTTGTAAATGTGCGAAGTGGAAAATCTCCCATTCTATAAAGAATCCTGAGGTTAGGAAGCCACATAGCTTCATGTGTCTGGATTGCTCAGTTGGTTAAATGGTTAATCAACCATTAAAGCCTCTGACTTTAGCTCATATCCTGATCTCAGGGTCCTGGGATTGAGCCTGTGACCTACTCCCTGTTCAGTGGGAGTCTGCTTGTCTCTCTTCCTCTCCCTTCCCCCTCCCCAGCTCCCATTCTTTTTTTCTCTCAAATGAATAAGTAATAAATAAATAAAACCTTAAAAGAAAAAAAATAAGCAGGTACCTAGCTGAATAGGCCGACGTTTAAATGCTTGGGGAGCATTTTGTTAATCCTCATTGCATTTTATGCAAACAGCACAATTTGAAAATTTCCCCCCACCATTCACACTGCAAAATTGTCTCTTTTCTACTCAGGCAGGCCCTTATACTAGTGGCACAGATTTGAAAGGCACAGACTTGTTATTTTCTGGTGCTCCATCCTCTTTACCACAGTCCTCACAAAGAAATTGTGTTTATTTACTTGATGTATTACTGTCCTTTGTGCAACAGAAGTCTGGTTTTGGTTTTTGTTTTGGAGTATAGTCGATACACAATGTTGCATTATTTTCAGGAGTACAGCCTAGTGATTCCCTAAATCTCTCTGTTTTGCTGTGCTCACCACAAATGTAGCTATCATCTGTCCCCATGCACTGCTACCATGATAGCATAGACTATATTCACTCTGCAATGCCTTTTATTGCCATGACTTATTCATTCCATAACTGGAAACCTGTCTCTTCTACTTCTCTTAACCTATTGTCCCCAACCTCCTCACCCCACCCGCCCTCTGGGGATCATTGGTTTGTTCTTTGTGAGTCTGCCTGGCATCTGAGTTTTAAGGTGAGGAGTACATTTATAGAAATTAGCCATAGTTGATTATTTCAGCAATAGATTTTCTCTTCTCAAAAGACCCTTACATGTGTACTTCCTGCAAGATAGGGAACGTAGTACATAAGGGTGGGCCAAAAAATAATGAAGTATATTGAGAAGGAGATAAGAAAGACAATAACAGATTAAATCAGGATTTTGTTTTGTTTTGATGTTTTGTTTTGATGTTGATCTGGTGGCAATTACGTGCGGGTGGGATTCTCCAATTCAGAGATTTGAGGGTGAACAGAAATGTCTATAGCTACATGGGCTGGTGCCTAATTCTGGTGGTTTTGTTTTTGTTTGTTTGTTTTTAATTAGGCTATTATTGATGCATGTGTAGGCTACATTCTCTGGTAATGGAATAAATTTGCTTATTGTAACAAATGTGCTGTTTGTTTTTTCCCCAGGAAGACAGGCTTTCAGAGTCCATGTGAACCTGGCTCTTATGTACATTTCATTCACATTCTTCTTATAACTTACCAAAAAAGGAAGGGTGGAAAGGAACCTACCCAAGAGGAATAAATACGTCCTTCTTTTCCAGTGTGTTATCCATGAATGAAATAGTGATGAGAGAGGTTGCCTGCATGCTTAGGTATTTTGAGTTTGACTAATTTAACCATCTGGAAAATGAGAAGGTTGCTATTTATTTTTGTCAATGAGGGCTCTAATTAAAGTCCTATCTTCTATCTGGTAACAGTAAGGTTGTAAAATTACAAAAACTATAAAACTCCAGTGGATGGCAGCCAGTGCTGTGATCAATGGTATAAACCACACTCACCCCTACTGTACCTGAGGAGAGTCTAGGTTCTAATAAAATAAATGATCTCTTTCCAGGGAACCAGGAGTAGACTCTCTGAGATCCTCTCTTCGGGATTGGCCCTGAGGACCTTGGTGAACAGGAATAAATGTATGAAATCATTGGCAGACACCTGGATACTATTCCATATGTCCTGCTTCTTGGTCTTTGAGAGTAATAAATCCCTCAGCTTTTACCTTTTTAAGGATGTCAGAACTTCAGTAGAACTAATGTCTCTTGGTAGTCAAGATTTAAGTGCAAAGACATAGAAGAAAGAGTATTGTGGAGAAAAGTTACAAATGGCTAAAATTTATTAATTCTTGTTCACTCTTCAAGAGTGTAGTTTGGGCTCTATTGTTTGTTTTAATGCAGTGGTTGTTTCTCAAAAACAAAAGCTTCAAGGCCTCTCAATCCAAACTTTAGGGGTTATACAAAATCACTCTTACCACCTTCTGTTCATGTGGTTAAAGGTTACATGAGAGATGTCTCACAAGATAAGATGTCTTATCTGGGCAACTTAGTGACCGCACAGTACATCAACCAGTAAGCTTCATAATATCCGTCCCCCCAAGTAGTGAGAACACTGAAAACATGATATTTTAATGAATTTATTTTAAGATAACCTTTGATAGAAGGAAACTATTGGTATTGAAAGGTTTTCCAGGTAATTAATTGGGAACAACATTAAAAGTGAAATGTAATCTTGTCATAGTTACTAAGAATGTAGTAAAATCGAATACACTGAAATCATTTATTTTTTTAAAGTTTCTATTTAAATTCTAATTAGTTAACATACAGCATAATAGGAGTTCCAGGTGTACAATTTAGTGATTGCACACTTAAATAACACACACAATGCTTATCCCAACAAATGTATTTATATCACTATCACCTAATTAACCTGTCCTCCTATCCACCTCCCCTCTGGTGACCTTAGTTTATTCTCTATGGTTAAGAGTCTGTTTCTTGGTTTGTCCCTCTCTCATTGTGTACCTATATTCATTTGTTTTGTGTCTTAAATTCCACACGAGTGGAATCATATGCTAGTTTCCTTTCCCTGACTGACTTGTTTTGCTTAGCATAATACTCTCTAGTTCCATCCTTGTCATTGACAATGACCGTATCTCATGCCTTTTGAGGACTGAGTAAGAATATATATATATATCTCAGATTTTATCCATTCATCATTCAGTGGACACTTGGAGTGTTTCCATAATTTGGCCATTGTAGGTAATGCTGATATCAACACTTGCAGGCATGCATCCCTTGAAGAAGTATTTTTGTACTCTCTGAAATCAATGAATTTTTAAAGTTCATTATATAACTGATGCCATGCACATATTCAAGGCATGTCTGCTCTTCTGGTCTACTCAGTAATAGCACGAATTTCTATTGGCAAGTCTTTTTTTTTTAATATTTTATTTATTTGACACAGAGAGTGATCACAAGTAGGCAGAGAGGCAGAGAGAGAGGGGGAAGCAAGCTCCCTGCGGACAGCCAGAGAGCCAGAAGTGGGCCTCCATCCCAGGACCTTGAGATCATGACCTGAGCTGAAGACTGAGGCTTAACTCACTGAGCCACCCAGGCGCCCTCTATTGGCAATTGTAAGTAGTGAATAGGCACCTACCCTTTTCTAGGAAGTGGCTTCCTGCTGCAAAGGTAGTTTCTGTCTAAAACTAGAGAAAAGCATCCTGAGTATTTCTCAATGCCTTAGATGCTTTCTCTTATTCCATTGATATGACCCAACTGTAAGTGAAATCATATACATTTTCCCTTCAAATCAGGTTTTACCTTTCTGTACTTCAATCTCAGAAAATATGTCAAATCTATATAGTATTTACATTCTTATTCAGTCTTGAGAACATACACTATTTTACTTCTTTCCCTCTTAACATTGTAGAGAACTCTTGTAGCACCTATACCCCAGTCAAATAAATGAGCTTAATATCATGAGGTATTTGTAATACTACTTTTAAAAAATCCCATACATAATGTCTCATTTATCTTAATAGTCAAAGGAACCATAGGAAAAATTATTTAAGAAAGAAACTACACATATTTATATACACAGCCTTTCAGCTTTTGGTTCACTAGTATGGAACTTTTTAAGGATAAACTAATCATATAATGAAAGGAATTTCTTGACACACAAAGTTAGTTCCTTTGCTCTGATTGTGTTCAGCAGAAAGCAGGATACCTTATTTAGAATGTGCAATAGAGAGAATTATAAGTCATAGACAACAAGCTCTACTTTATTTATGCATGTTCATTATTTGAACAGGTGTGATTATAAAATGTCTTTCTCCTTATCAAACCAGAGTGTAGACTGAGATGTGAGGAGTATTTCATAATCAACAATATCAGAATTGAGCTCTCAGAAAAAGTAAGAACCAGACCAGAATTTTGAGGGAAACTACTAGTTTGAGGGCAGAAGTACAGAAAAAAAAAATAAGGAAATCAGCTGCATTATATTAGGGTGTGTTGGGCAAGTGAAGATATTCACCATAATATTTGTGATATCTGTAGGGATTAAGTAATCAGTCAAAAGTCTCAATTCATCTTTTGCTTTCTGTGGTTATTTTGATATGCCATAGCTTTCTCATGGACTTTTTCACTTCTGCATTCCTTAGTGTATAGCTGAGTGGTTTAAAAAGGGGTCCCAGTAGTATAAAATATGGACACCATCTTTTCTGTGGGGAAAGTGGTTGGGGGGCATGTATATATGAATATACATGGACCAAAGAGTAAGATTACTATAATGAGGGGCACCTGGGTAGCTCAGTGGGTTAAAGCCCCTGCCTTCAGCTCAGGTTGTGATCCCAGGGTCCTGGGATTGAGGCTCACATCAGGCTTTCTGCTCAGAAGGGAGCCTGCTTCTTCTTCTCTTGACTGCTTCTCTGCTTATTTGTGATCTTTGTCTGTCAAATGAATACATAAAATCTTAAAAAAAAAAGAGATTACTATGATGATGTAAGAAGTGCAAATAGAGCTTTTTCCCTCCCCTCTGCACTGTGGTTTCACAGTGAATGCAAGATGACAATGTAGGAGATCATCAGAATCACAACCTGCTTCTGCAAATGACCCCGCTGTTCTAAATCAAACTCATGCATGATTTGCAAAATGCCCTTTCACACTACTTGAACTTGGCAGTTCAGTTATAAAGTATCTTCTAGTAAATGTTATGAACATTCAAGGAATGATATAGAAACATTTGATGGTGTTTCCCTTAATGAAGTCTAGCAGAGAGGGAGAGAGAGGGAGAGAGCACAAGGGAGAAACAAACCAAGTTTATGCAGTGAACATTCAGTCGATTCGTTCAGCCCATCTTGTGAAATTCTTTTTAATCTGTTAGCTTGACTAAGTTTATTCCTTTTCCTTTAACTCTCTATAATTTCTAATTGCTTGTAGTTTAAATTCAGCTTCTATCATAAAGCTTTGTACTTTTGAAATTATATTATGTTGTCCAAAGTTAAACTCTTAGCCTTGTTCAGCATTTTAATGGGTCTTTTAGCATATTTTCATAAGATATAAGGAATGACTGAGACTAAAATAAATGATAAATAGAGAACATTTGGCACAAATCAAAATATTCTTTCAAAATTTCCTGTTATTTTAAACAACAGGGTTTTATTTTTATTTATTTCACTTTATTTTTAAAATTTTATTTTTTTAAATTTATTTTCAGTGTTCCAGAATTCATTGTTTATGCACCACACCCAGTGCTCCATGCAATACATCCCCTCCATAATACCCACCACCAGTCTCCACCAACCTCCCACCCACTGCCCCTTCAAAACCCTCAGATTGTTTTTCAGAGTTCATAGTCTCTCATGGTTCATCTCCCCCTCCAATTTCCCTTCATCAAGATCAAAAGCTTCTGCACAGCAAACAGTCAACCAAACAAAGAGGCAACTCACAGATTGGGAGAAAAATATTCGCAAATGACAGTACAGACCAAAGGCTGATATCCAGGATCTCTAAAGAACTCCTCAGACTCAACACACAAAAAACAGATCATCATGTCAAAAAATGGGCAGAAGACATGAACAGACACTTCTCCAATGAAGACATACAAATGGCTATCAGACACATGAAAAATGTTCATCATCACTAGCCATCAGGGAGATTCAAATGAAAACCACATCGAGATACCACCTTACACCAGTTAGAATGGCCAAAATTAGCAAGACAGGAAACAACATGTGTTTGAGAGGATGTGGAGAAAGGGGAACCCTCTTACACTGTTGGTGGGAATGCAAGTTGGTGCAGCCAATTTGGAGAATGGTGTGGAGATTCCTTAAGAAATTAAAAATAGAGCTACCCTTCAACTCTGCAATTGCACTACTGGGTATTTACCCCAAAGATACAGATGTAGTGAAAAGAAGGGTCATCTGTACCCCAATGTTCATAGCAGCAATGGCCATGGTCACCAAACTGTGGAAAGAACCAAGATGCCCTTTCACGGACGAATGGATAAAGAAGATGTGGTCCTTATACACTATGGAGTATTATGCTTCCATCAGAAAGGATGAATACCAAATTTTTGTATCAACATGGACGGGACTGGAAGAGCTTATGCTGAGTGAAATAAGTCAAGCAGATAGAGTCAATTATCATATAGTTTCACTTATTTGTGGAGCATAACAAATAACACGGAGGACATGGGGAAATGGAGAGGAGCCCTTTGTCTGTATTGTCATTTGCGAGTACCTTCTCCCATTCTGTGGGTTGCCTCTTTGTTTTGTTGACTGTTTCCTTTGCTGTGCAGAAGCTTCTGATCGTGATGAAGTCCCCAAAGTTCATTTTCACTTTTGTTTCCTTTGCCTCTGGAGACATATCTTGAAAGAAGTTGCTGTGGCTGATGTTGAAGAGGTACTGCCTATGTTCTCCTCTAAGACTCTGATGGATTCCTGCCTCATGTTGAGGTCTTTTATCCATTTCGAGTTTATCTTTGTGTATGGTGTAAGAGAATGGTCGAGTTTCATTCTTCTACATATAGCTGTCCAATTTTCCCAGCACCATTTATTGAAGAGACTGTATTTTTTCCTGTTATTTTTTTCCTGCTTTGTTGAAGATTTTTTGACCATAGAGTTGAGGGTTCATATCTGTGTTCTCTACTATGTTCCACTGGTCTATGTATCTGTTTTTATGCCAGTCCATGTTGTCTTGGTGATATTTTGTCCTGGGTGTAATGGTATTTTTCAGTACTTTTCCAGTACTGACCCTTGACTTGTCCTTGTGTGTATTCCAACCCCCCCTGGGCCAGACATGACTATCAGATGACAGAAAGAAGTAAGGAGTCTTTTATTCTTACTTGAATTTCTGCCACTTCAGCAACGTTGGTAACTTTTGTCATTTTTAGTTTTAAGTATTTTGTGTAATATTCCACAGGGATTAGACTTTATGGAAGCAAGTGCAATTGTTCAAAAATTGATAAAAGGGGTCCTTAGAACTGCAGTAGCCCAGCAGAGATAATGCCATGCTCTAGTGTTAACAGAGTATCAGCAGATACAAAGGGGGAGGGAGTTTCAGAGAAACACAATGTTTTTGAGAAAAAAATGTTATTGTGAGAATTTAACACATAATAGCATATTCCCAGAATCTTTACATGTTTCTCTGTCATGCATGTATTTTTTTATTTTCTCAAATGAACCTTATTGCTAAAAGTTACAGCCAATGAAGTGTGGTGACATTTTCCAACTAGTGAATCAAATTATTTTTTACTGACTGAAGGTGTAATCAAAGTTGAATTAACAAGCATTTCTGATTGGAACTTACACCAAAATGAAGCTATATTTTAGTACACAGAATACTGAGTTGAAGTTTAAAGATACAAACTGAAGTACTTTAATCTTCTACTTACTAGCTGTGGGTTTTAGGCATAATAATTATGCCTAAATTATTAATCTTGTCTTAGTCTTATTTGTTCATGTTGTTAAGAGCTGAAAGAAGATGGTCTCTGAAGTCTTACCTTCCAAATCCTTCAGGAATGTAGACATTGTGAGGAACCTAGTGTCCAACAAGACAGCAAGATGTAGGAAGTATGGGAAACATTGCTTTTAGCATTCCAATCCCTTCCAAAGTGAAGGCAGATGCAATGGAAATCAAGAGAGCCAATGCAAAGTGCTAAAAGTGATTTTAAAATATGTTCTATAGCTGTTCACAAGAAATTAAAATCAGGTTTTTCACATTGGAAGATCTTTAAAGGCTTTTTTTATAGTGGTAAAGGAAAGAAGTCAAATGGGAATTCCTCGGTAACTGGAATAATGTCCATTCAGGAGTAAAGTGATCATTTTATCTTATGGTCTATTTTCCAAATTTACTAAGTAACCAATCTTTTAAAATATTTTAAAATATTCATAGGATTTATAGTAATTTACACATACCGGTGTATTGAAACAACTTTGATGTTCTGTAAGTGTTTTGGTGATAGGTTGAAGTGTAGTTTAGATTTGTTCAATTTTAGTTCAAATTGTTTTCACTGTGTACAATCAAAGATCTGAGTTTACTGAGTTTTTTCAAACTTTGGTTTCCAAATATTTTAGAGATCTATTTTTCCACAAATGTTAATTGATTAATTACCATGTGCCAGCCATATTTTTGGTCCTTGAGATAAAGGAGTGAAAAGAGCAAAGCTTCTTGATCTCATGACCTCAGGTTCTAATGAGGGAGAAAGAAAACAACTAACAAACACAGAAGTAGATAGCATGTTTGGTTAGAAGTTTGTATGTAGTATGGAAAAATAAAAAGTAGAGGATGGTAAGGATCATCAGGGCTAAGGAGCAGCCTGCAATTGTATTGTATTATGTTGTATTGTATTTCCTTATTTTTTTTATGAAGTATAATTGACATACAACATCCTAGGAGTCTCAGGTATGTGTTATAGTGATTCAATATTTTTATACATTAGGAAGTGATCTCCATGGTAAGTGTAGTTACCATCTGCCACCATACAAAGTTACTACATTGTTATTGACTATATTCCTATGATGTACTTTATATCCCCATAGCTTACATCTGCAGCTTTATCTTTTTCAATTTGATTTTATTTAAATTTGATTAATTAACATGTAGTGTATTATTAGTTTCAGAAGTAGAATTCAGTGATTCATCAGTGCTCATCACATCACATGCCCTTCTTAATGCCCATCACCCATTTATCCCATTCCCTTACCCACTCGTCCCTCCAGCAACCCTCAGTGTGTTGCCTAGGGTTAAGAGTCTCTTATGGTTTGTCTTCCTCTCTGATTTCATCTTATTTTGTTTTTCCCTCCTTTCCTCTATGATACTCTGTTTTGTTTCTTAAATTCCACATATGAGTCAGATCATATAATAATTGTCTTTCTCTGATTGACTTATTTCACCCAGTATAATACCTTCTACTTCCATCCACATTGTTGCAAATGGTAAGATTTCATTTCTTTTGATGGCTGAGTAATATT
Source organism: Taxidea taxus jeffersonii (assembly GCA_003697995.1). Taxonomy (NCBI): domain Eukaryota; kingdom Metazoa; phylum Chordata; class Mammalia; order Carnivora; family Mustelidae; genus Taxidea; species Taxidea taxus. The sequence continues at coordinate 48,516 of ML098369.1, read as the reverse complement.
CCATTGCTTATAGATACCACGTCTTCTTTTTTTTTAAGATTTTATTTATTTATTTGACAGACAGAGATCACAAGTAGGCAGAGAGGCAGGCAGAGAGAGAGAGGAGGAAGCAGGCTCCCTGCCAAGCGGAGAGCCCGATGCAGGGCTCAATCTCAGAACCCTGGGATCATGACCTGAGCCGAAGGCAGAGGCTTAACCCACTGAGCCACCCAGGCTCCCCTAGATATCACATCTTCTTTATCCATTCATCTGTTGATGGACATCTAGGCTCTTTCCATAGCTTGACTATTGTAGACAAGGCTACTATAATCATTGTGGTGTGGTTGCCCCTTTGGATCACTACATTTGTATCCTTTGGGTAAATACCTAGTAGTGCAATTGCTGGGTCCTGGGTAGCCCTATTTTTAACTCTTTGAGGAACGTCCATACTGTTTTCCAAAGTGGCGTCACCAACTTGCATTCCCACCAACAGTGTAAGAGGATCCTTTCTCTACATCCTTGCCAACATATGTTGTTTCTTTTACATTTTACCAAATGGAACTAACAGATATATTCAGAGAATTACATCCCAAAGTCATTGAATATACATTCTTTCCAGGTGCGTAAGAAATGTTCCCCAGAATAGAACACATGTTAGGCTACAAAATAAGACTTAATAACTTCAAAAAGATTGAAATCATATTATACATCTTTTTTGGATCACAATGGCATTTAACTAGAATTACTCACAAGAAGAAATGTAGAAAGAACACAAATACGTGGAGGAAAATAACTTGCTCCTAAACAATGAATAAGTCACCCAAAAGATCAAAGAGGAAATAAAAAAAAATACATGGAGACAGATGAAAGTGATAAATGGTTAGTAGCCAAAATATATAAAAAATATATATGATTTACCAACACAAAGACAAATAATCTTATTTAAAAATGGACAGAGGACCTGACTAGACATTTTTCCAAAGAAGACGCACAGATAAGAAGTCAACACATGTAGAGATGGTCAACATCATTCATCATCAGGGAAAGATCAATCAAATCTACAGCAAGATATCAATTCACACCTATCAGAATGGCTAAAATTTAAAAGACAAGAAATAACAAGTGTTGGCAAGGATGTGGAGTAAAAGAAATCCTTGAGCACTGCTGGTGGGAATGAAAACTGGTACAGCCATTGTGGAAAATATTATGGAGGCTCCTCAAAAAGTTGAAAATGAAATTACCAGATGATCCAGTAATTTCACTGCTGGCTCTTTACCCAAAGAATTTTTTGCAACAACATGAGTGGACTTACAGGGTATAATGCTAAGTGAAACAAGGCAGATGGGGAAAGAGAAATATCATTTGCATTCACTTATATATAGAATTTAAGAAACAAGAGACATGAACAACAGCAAAAACAGAGACAAACAAAAAACAGACTCAAGTACAGAGAATAAACTCATGGTTGCCTGAGGGGAGATTGGATAAAGGGTGAACTAGATGAAGGGGATTAGAGTACACCTGTCAGGACAAGCACTGGGTTATGTATAGAACTGTTGAATCAAAAAAAAAAAAAAAAGTGAATTTTATTGTAAGTAAACCATAAATTAGTTTACAAATAAAATAGTGTAACAAATATTTTCATTTCCACTTTCTGTCTCTTCTTTCTTTATTTATGGACTTAATAACTTCAAAATATTTTTAAAATTGTAGATATTTTAATTAGTAGTTTTCATTGTAATTATTTATTTTATCAGTGCATTAAGATTGATAATCATTATTATACCTACAGTAACATTTTCTAGAATAGAAAACTGGGAGAAGTTAAGAAACTTGCCTCAAGTCACAAAGACAAAATTAATGAAGCTAGAATTCAATTATATCACATGTGTTGGAATGTATATGTGGGCCCAGAGTTTTGCCTGCCATTAGAAAAGATTTGACTTGAAGAGCAGAGGCTTTGGGAACTTTTATTAGTCTATACCTTGGTGTGACTTTAAAGACATACTTTTTATTTAGGGCAGGGACACCAGTGAAGCAGTTGATAACTGTGATGAGATGGGAGATGAGAAAGGAGATGAGAAAGGGAGAAGGGCTCTGGGGACAGAATCTGCCTGTTGACTGCTTCATCTGAGATTATGTGGCACCATGGTTTACTGTTATCCAAGCCTGACTGAGCTAGGTAGTTTATAGAGCATATCCTTTGGGGTTGGGTGGGAGGGACAGGATCCTTATCCCTCCAAAGGCTCTTAATTTCTATGAAATTCTATGAAATTTATATAAATATATGATGAAGGAAGAACAAATATTTCATCCATGTGTTCTTCCAGGCAATTTTTTTGAGGTAATACATCTGGCTTTAGAGAAGTTTCTCTCACAGAATAGTGAGGATATTTCTTTTTTATTCTAGAAAGTTCTAAGAGTAGCAGTAACAAACTTTCTGCTGATATTACAGACCCTTCAGAAGAGTGTAACTCAAGCCTTCTAGGAAAGACTGGCTATCTGTGGAGTATTTTCTCTCCCCATAGATCCTGCAATGGGAAGCTGAGTAGATGTACTTGAGGTACAGTTTACATGTCTCAGACACACTTTACATGATTCATCTTCAAAATAAATCAGAATTGCAAGAGCAAAAACTATGAGCTTTCTTCTGGACCTCATCCCTTTCTGTATAAGAAATACGGTAAGTTTTCAAGCCCAACTAAAGAATGTCCTTTTTTTCACCTCCCATTCAGGACTGGGTTTTTAGGCCATTGCCATTATGTAGTTCTGTCTCCTGAGAAGCATGAAGTTCCAGAAACATATTATTCTCAGTGTTGAGAAGATTCTGATGTGTCAGGATTCCTGGATTTCTCTGTCCTCTGCTTGATGCAGCACTGTCTCAGGAGTAATTCTTATTGAAAGCAGGGTCCATTGAAGGGGCAGAAGTATAGTCTCCTCTACTGGTGGATTTCTTATTTGTAAAGCTGAAGGTCAGGAGGACAGGGATGTAGACTGACCATATGCAATCAGTATGCACTGATACTGTTCATACCATGATTCTATGATACTATGGTCCTGGTTATTCTGATATTAATGATACTGTTGGCTGCCCAAACCCATTGCCACCTAAGAATTACATTTTCTTTTTGGTGTTGGAGAAAGGGATGGTATATGGAGAGGAGGAATGAGAAGTAAACTCTCTAGCAAAGTCCTCTTTATCCCTAGCAAGATTCTCTGTTCAGCTTTGCACTATAGGCTTATATATAAATATAAATATAAATATAAATATAAATATAAATATAAATAATACTGGTCTCTTTTTTTGGCACATCCTGAATTTTCCATCCATTTGATAGGCATGCACTAGATATGCCAATGGTTTTCTTCCTGACCTATTCATGGTTTCTGGCTTTCTTCTCCTTCCACTTTTATGGTTGGAGTCTGATGCTTTGCAGAGCAGTAGAGGGTGAGATGTTCAAGAGGGAGAGGCTACCATGGAGCACAAAAGCTACAGATCTGGTACTGGTTTCTTTTTCACTGCTCTCTGCTAAACTGGCTGCCAGCCTACCCTCAGTTCACAAAATAGAACAGTGTGAATTTGCCTTATGAGATATAAAGTCAAATGAACAAAGATTTGAAAGCAAAAAGAAAGAAGGCTATAATTAAGGATTGCAGGTGCCTCATTAGCACAGTAGGTAGCGTGTCAGTCTCATAATTAAGGATTGCATGGTTCATTCAACACATATACACGCATACATTTTACCAGTGGAAGGTCCTTCACAAGAAAGTGGTTTGGGGAAGTGTGGAAGGTTTTGCTGAGGAGATGGCATCTGAACTGGATACTCTGTGCACAGGTAGCGATGGAGAGTGGAGGCTGTATCAGAGGAATGTCATTTAGCCACTAAGAAATATTGAACACTTGGTGAATGAGATGGTGTGGGCATATTTATGAGGGGCAGTAAGTGTCAGGCATGGCTGGAGCATGCATGCCCAGAGGCACTGGGAGGAAAGATGGTAAGGGAGATTGTGGCACAGTGCTGGAGGGCTGCGAGTGTCATGGTGAGTATTTCAGCTGTTGCATTTAAAAGTCACAGTAACCATGTTATCATATTTATCACTCAACATACTTTCAGAATGCTCAATTTTCCTTTTCATTTATAGCAAGATGGTAAAAAGAAGGAGAAGATGGAGAGAGAAGAGAAGAAAGAACATTGGAAATAGTGTCCTTTCTTTCAGTTTAGAAACACAGAAAGTCCACTTAAAGAATTCCAGGGCTGCCCATTTGTAATATTGATATTTGTGAAATATCAGCCTGATTTTGTCATATGCATGAACTAATAATGTTCACAGTGAAAACTTCTACAGATGTTTCACTCTACATGTTATTTTTCTTTCACCAAAAGGTGTGAGACATTTTATTCAGAATTTAAAGAGTCTTAGACATTGTGAAAATAATTATCATCTTCTGTGTTTTGGGAGTCTAAATGATCTGGCTTCTAGGGCAGTAAAAATACTCTGTATGATATTATAATGATGGATTCATGTTCTTGATATTTATCCAAATCCATAGAATGTACCACACCAAGAGTGAACCCTGGGGTAAACTCTGGCCTCTGAGTGATGGTGATGTGTCATGGTTGACTCATCAGTTGTGACAAATGTGCCATTCTGGTGGAACACTTTAATGACAATGGGATGATATTTGTGTGGGGGCAGAGACTGAAAGGGAAATCTGTACCTTTCTCTGGGTTTTGCTATGAATCTAAGATGCTCTGAAAAAATAAAGTCTTGGGGCGCCTGGGTGGCTCAGTGGGTTAAAGCCTCTGCCTTTGGCTCAGGTCATGATCTCAAGGTCCTGGGATGGAGGCCCTCATCAGGCTCTCTGCTCAGCAGGGAGCCTGCTTCCCCCTCTCTCTGCCTGCCTCTCTCCCTACTTGTGATCTCTGTTGAATAAATAAATTAAATCTAAAAAAAAATAAAGTCTTAACAACAACAACAAAGACAAAAGCAACAACAAAATGATCCTCTTAAAGCTGAGAGGAGGTATATAATTTTGCTATTCCTCCCCTCAGAGAGACAGCTGAGAGTGAACACTTCTGGTCCTTCACTATAAGGGGATGTGACAAGTCTGAAGTCACCACAGATTCTTTTTGTTGGGGATACAGCAAATGCAATTACATGCTTTCCCCCGAGTTTCTCAGTGCAGGGGATACAAATACGGGTGTCTTCCGTGCAACTCAGACATCTTGAAGGAAGTGGGCATTTCATTACAGATAAGCTCAAAGTCCAACTGCACTCAAATTAGAAAAAAGAGATGACTAAATTTTCTTGAACAACTGAGTAAGAGGTGCTGAATAAATCTTAATACAATCAGCTCTCTAAATTTTATATTTGACCACAAGAATATATTCAAACTTCACAATCTGGCTTTCATAGCCTTTGGCTGGGAGGAAAAATATAGCTTTAGAATCTGTCTCAACTAGAGGTTTCATATTGATCTCTTCTATTTGCCCTATCATCTCCGTTAATACTTTGATTTGATTTCTTTCATCTCAAATGCTCTCTCATCCCTCTGATTTTCATTTCTTTGCATAACAAACTCTTAACAACCAAGGGCTTATTTTATTTTTACTTTCTTCTCATCGTGGGCCCAACATAGTCAAGCTGTTATGTATCTTTTTTCTGGTTTTTAGTACTTATTCAAGATACCTGGCATTGTCAGTCCCAGCTTCATAGCACCATGAGCAAATCAGCATGACCCAGAGTGCCAATATGATTTCAGCCAGTCAGCAAAGGAAATTTGCATGTAAAACAGTTGTACATCTCTATTATGGATAAATGAACAAAGTAGATTAACAACTTTGAAAGTTGATATTAAGAATCTTAGTGGAAAGTCAATACTAATAATCTTAATGAAAGTAACTATTCCAATTGCAGGGAGTACAGCCCTGGTTCTCCCATGGTTTGTGCATGCTGAATTATTTAGCCTCCACAGAAACCCTACAGAGTAGATTATTTCACTCTTAATGTTTATAGGTGAAGAAAATGAAGCACAGAGATATCAAGGGACTTGTTAAACATTGCACCATAGTGGGCAGCTGGGTGGGGTATGAATCTAAGCTGTGTGGCTTCAGCCACTATGCACTAGGTGCTAACAGAGGTGCTCACCTCCCTTTATGCTCCTCTACAATGTCTACATCTTGGGGAATCTGGCTTAGAACCTGTCTTTCTTCAGTTAACGTTACAGTTCATTCCTTAACCTAATTTTGCATTTTTTACTGCCAGTCTATCTTTTAGGATTTTTTACTCTTCTCTCTCCAGATGGTTTGTATTCTTCTTATACCAATCATGAAGTGCCTTACATAATGAATGATTTCATCTACATTTATGTTAAAACTCATGTTAAATTATTACAAACAGGGGAGCATTTTGTCCATTCTTTATGGTAACTCCAGAGATTTGTGATTCAATGTTTAAAATAAAATATAATTATTGAACTATGAGTGAAATGAATAGATAGTATAATCTTGAAATGTTTTGAAAATAGACGTAATTAAAATGATGAAATTGGCAGCTTGGGCTACATGAAAAGAAATAAGTCACAGAAAAAGAGCAAAAGTAAAATACTAATAGTAGAAGAAGCAGAGGCATTTATGCAGTTATTACTTATTATTAGGAGCCAGATCTTTTTCTCATTTTATCTGCAGAAGTATACGACTATATTTATAGGGGCTTTCCCAACTGAGTAAATAGTGGAACTCTGATTTGGAATCAAGACATTTGACTCTAGCAACTGTGTTCTTGGCCGAAAAAAGTAATTATTTTGCTAGATTCATAGTGATCCCAGATGAAATATTAAGATTGTAAAATATAAACTGGCAAAACATAAAAAAATTCTCAGAAGAGTAATATTTTCATTAAAAGGTAATAAAAATGTAAAATGTGGCTGGTGATAAAAAGGTCTATGCACATAATAAGATACAATTTTTTTCCTATTAACCAAGAGAGAGACGATAGTATCACAAAATAACCCTTTTTTGTTTTTCTTTATGTTCATCAGCTTTCCTGCAAATTAATCATCAACCTTGAAATTATGGCCATACTTGTATATCAAAAACAGTTGTACGGACACACATATGCAAATTTACTGATAGAATGTTTCTAAAAGGACACATAAAAAGACAAAAGTAGTTATTTCTGTAGAGTAGGATGAGAGATTCAATAATTTGGAGACAGATTTTAATTTTCTTCTCTCATTCTTCCTTGAACTTTGAAGAATTAATGATAATCATGAATTATTCTATAATAAAAATATAGTTACTTAGTGGACACAAAATATTGACAGACTTTTTAATAAATATCTGTAGCAGTGGTAATCTCTAACATTTGAGGCAGCCATAGAATACTTGGGACATTACTCTAAATTGTTATTTGTGAGAGTATAAATTGGAAGCAACATCAATCTCTCAGTGGACAAAGGATCAAATAAATGCCACTTAGAAAAAATTTGTACAATGTCACATAATAAGCTATGGAAGGTATAGTAATACAGGAAAAAGTGTTATGATAATTCCAAGTCCAAATCAAAACACAAAATGATATACAGTGATTTCAATGGCAAATTATACATGCTATGAACAAGAACTTGAAAGAGAAAACTCATACTATATTCAAAATTATGGAATATTTTTCAAATGACATTTTTAGGAAATTATCCTGGGAAGTCAGGGTCAAAAAGAACATATATAAGAAAAACATATTTATAATATAGGCATTTTTAGGAATTTTAAACCACATTGAATTCATATGCACATACACTCAATATTCTAATGAGTTCAGTTTAAGAGTACAGTAAAGATAGCAAACAGGAGATTTCCTCAGTTATTTCAACCTCAATGATCCCCAGACATTTGTTATATAATGACCATCAGTGAAACTGACGTTGGGCACAAGAGATATAAGTAAAAGACTGTCAGAATAGATTCTTGTAAAGCATATTTAAACCAAGATACTGATGGGGTCAGGGATGAAAGGATCAGGGACCCAAAAATTAATGAACTGAACTAAGAATATTATCTTCAGGAAGGATTCTCCAATAATATGAGTGCTTAATTATAATAGGATAGTGTTTTTTTAGACTTCAAAGCACATAGATAAAATGCATAATACATGAGGTATATGTGTGTATATGTGAGCATAAAAATCTTTTTTTTAAATTCTTAGGGAAACTCAGGGTAAGGTACAGCAAATATTTGAATCCATTTTTCATATGAAGGCTAAATTTCAAGGCAGTTAAGTCACTTGCCCAAGGAAAGTACAAATTCTGCTATGTTCAATCTTGGTAGGAATCAAAATTTTTAAAAGACATTTAATTTTTATTCCTCAAATGCAAAGGCTTTAATGAAATAGTTACTTTCTGAATCAATAGAGGGATCTGGGAGAGGCTTGGACTTCTGCAGATTCACAAAGATTAATAGAGGAAGAAAGGCAGCTGGAGGTAACATAACATGGAACAAAAAGAAGGAATTCGGAGATCAGTCCACTGGCCTTCCCCTGATACCACTTCTTTTCTTCTCTTTGCAGATTAAACATTTTACCTGTGATCACTAGCATGGCATTGAATAACAGTGTGACTGAATTCATTCTGTTTGGGTTGACACAGGATGCAGGAAAGCAGAAAGCAATATTTGGGGTCTTCCTGGTGCTTTATCTTGCTACACTGTTGGGGAACTTTCTCATTGTAGTGACTATTAAAAAAAGCAGGACCCTTGGGAGTCCCATGTACTTCTTTCTATTCTATCTGTCCTTTGCTGATGCTTGCTTCTCTACAACCACAGCCCCCAGATTGATTGTGGATGCCCTTTCTCAGAAGAAGACCATTTCCTATAATGAGTGCATGACTCAGGTCTTTGCTGCCCACTTCTTTGGGTGCATGGAAATCTTTGTGCTCATCCTCATGGCTTTTGATCGCTATGCAGCCATCTGTAAGCCCTTGCGATACACAACCATCATGAGCCACCATGTCTGCCATGTGCTGGTGATTCTAAGCTGGGTGGGATCCAGTATCCACTCTTCAGCACAACTTTTCCTGGCTTTGAGATTGCCTTTTTGTGGCCCCAATGTGATTGACCACTATTTCTGCGACTTGCAGCCCTTATTGAAACTTGCCTGCATGGACACTTATGTGATAAACTTGCTAGTTGTTTCCAACAGTGGAGCCATATGCATGGTGAGTTTCATAATTCTACTTATCTCCTATGTTGTCATCTTGTACTCTCTGAGAAACCACAGTGCAGAAGGAAGGCGAAAAGCCCTTTCCACCTGCACCTCCCATTTTATTGTGGTTGTCTTATTTTTTGGTCCATGTATATTCATGTACACACGCCCAGCAACCACATTTCCGATAGATAAAATGGTGGCTGTGTTTTACACAATTGGAACACCCTTGCTCAACCCTCTGATCTATACATTGAGGAATGCGGAAGTGAAAAATGCCATGAAAAAGTTATGGTGTAGCCAAGCATGATTCTGTTGATACATGATATTCAGGGATTCTATTATATATTTCCTTAACAGCTTGGTTTTGCTTTGTCGACAGGAAATATAAAATACTCTCCTTGGGGGAAAATCAATGAATTTTAATTACACTGATATTTTATATATTTGTTTTAATATCAATAAGTATTTACAAATATATGTTCCTTATTCTGAGAGGATTGCATTAGAATAGCATTACCTACAGTCCATAACCATTTTGAGATTGACATTAGGAAGTAGTCATCAGAAAAGGAGAAAAGGAATCACTCCAAGCGCTGGAAAAGGAGAAAGGAAAAGAAGTCTGAAAATCAGTCTTTGACTGGTCAGGGGAAAATAAAAAGAAAAAGGTAAGATGACTCCATAAGAGATCCAACAGAGCTCTTATAAAACCCTTTCGTGATTTCAGTGGTGAGGGGAGCTACATCTAGTTCCCCTCATTTCTACATTCAGGTGGAGTCTTCTTGTTCAGCTGTGGCTGTTCTAGTTCTCACCTGATCTCTTTCCTTTCTCTAAGGGCTCCAAGTACCATGTTGCCAGTCATTCAATACTGAAAACAATGTTTCGTATATTTTGTGCAGCTTTTAGTTACTTACAGCAATAGAGAATTCCAGTGACTGCATTATGTCCAGAAATTTAAAATACTACATTTTCTTTAAATGAATCAGTTTTGTTTTTATTTTTTAAATAAGTATTAGTTATGGAAAATGGAAACAAGTGCATTTCCTTGCTTGAAAAATAGGATAGTATTACAAGGGAGTATTTAATTCACTTTAAATATCACTTTTCCTTACATCTCATCTGCCATGTCCCCATTCCTACTCTAACTAGTGAAATGTATTTTTAGCTTATTCTGCATCCCTTTCCTCTTTGTTTTTAATGTCTTCCATACACATAAAATTCTATTGGAAATTTTTTTTATTCACTTTGTTAGATAAGTTCTAATTTTTCATTTCAAATTGATAGTCATTTATCTTAATATAATTTATTTGTATGTGACTAACACTTTCAAACTCATGATATGTTAAATTACCAAATATGTACAATTGAATATCTTTGCATGATACTGTGTTCTATTAACATATTTGTTTATTCTATGGTCATACACTATTCAAAAACATTACTAAAGCTTTATGATATGTTTTTTGTTGTTTCTTCTCCCCTGCTCCTTTCATCCCCCCCCCCCAAAAAAAACCCTTTGACAATTGTCAACTATATACTTAACCATGTGGAGTTTAGAATCATTTTTGGTTTCCATAAAAATCTCCTCCAAAGATTTTGATTAGGAATTCACTCTATGTGTCAATTAATTGGGGAAAATTAACAAATTTAGAATGGGAGTTCAAGGGCACCTGGGTGACTCAGTGGGTTAAAGCCTTTGCCTTCAGCTCAGGTCGTGATCTCAGGATCCTGGGATGGAGCCCACATCAGGCTCTCTGCTCAATGGGGAGCCTGCTTCCCTCTCTCTCTGCCTGCCTCTCTACCTACTTGTGATCTCTCTCTCTCTCTGTGTGTCAAATAAATAAAAATCTTTTAAAAAAAAGGGAGTTCTTCCCATTGTGAATTGTATAACTTGCTTGATTCAGTCGTTGAACATCTCTTGTGAAGATGTTTGGTGTTTTCCATGAAGATTATTCATGTTTTTGTTATGTCTCTTAGTCTTATTGTGAAGGAGATTTATTTCTTGTTTTTTTAAGATTTCATTTATTTATTTATTTTTAATATTTTTAATTTTTGTATAAACATATAATGTATCCCCACCACCCTCTCCCAACACCCCTTCCCCCCAGCCCCCTCAGTTTGTTTTATGACATTAAGAGTCTCTTTTGGTTTGTCTCCCTCCTGATCCCATCTTGTTTCATTTATTCTTTTCCTACCCCCTTAACCCCCACCCCCGTTGCATCTCCACTTCCTCATATCAGGGAGATCATATGATAATTGTCTTTTATAATTGTTTCATTCTTACATTTGGAAGTATTATTATGCTGATTTTTGACTAAGCTCTTTTAATAAACACTATAATCTGCCAGCTGGTTGTTTTAGTTTGGTGAACTAGATGAACACACCAGCCTACTGAGTTGTGTTGTTTGATGTTTGGTTCTGGTTGTTTTATTTCCCTCTATTCTTATCTCATTGGTTGACATAGAAGTTCCAAAGTGACAGGCTGTTGGACCAAATTTACCTGAAAATTTGTAAATTTGTTTAATCCAATAATCATTGAACATAAATTTTTATAAACATAATCAGTTATCATTATATTGAAGTCATTAAGACTTCATAAAATATGAATGCCTGATTTCTCCTGAAAATCTGAGTATGGGACAGATTTGGATATATGCTCCTTATAAGGCAATAACACACTAGAGCTTAGTCTTGGCAGACTCTTAAAATGGACAAGATTTACTCCCTTTCTACAGGGAACAAATGTCTTAAATTTCTTCTTAAATGGTCTTTGCATAGTTTTGGCTCTATTCAATTTTTTAAATCTTCCTGAACTCTGTAAGTATATGAGTTTGAGAAATTGGCCTTAAAACTCTTAGTAAAATATATAATGATAGCAGCTATAAAAGGTTGCCTCTCTTATTCCTGAATTTAATGGATCTCTCTTAGAATTGAGTGTGAAACCCAAATTCCTTTAGGTTTCTGGAATATACCCTCTGATCAAGATAAATAAACTCATTTTACTTTTAGTTTAGTCTGTTTTAATTGTAATTTGAATGAAATTTTATCAAATCCCAGTTTGGCATCTCAGAAATAACCCTTTTATTTAACAATGTAATTTGTTTTTTAGAAAATCTTGGTAATAGGAATCAACAAACTAAGGTTTGTGTTGGAAAGCAGAATATGTAAAAAAAAAAAAATTTCCAAGACTTATCTGCTAAAATATATTTAATGGTAAATAGAAGCAAGCTATTACCTGAGAACTAATGTAATCCTCTATGAAAAGAGGTGAACAAACTGGCAGTTTACCCTATATTCTACAATGGTCCAGTCACAAAAAGCTCTCAATAAATAGAATGAGAAACGTGAAGCTAAAGCTAGCATCACACTATTCCTTTGATGGACTTCTATCAAGTTCTAAAACCTTACATATTACACAGATATAAAGACATGGACCTCATTTTGAGGTCCTCCCCCAGTGTTTATATTATGTGATTAAAATAAAGATCATCCCAAGGGTTTTCAAAAGACCCAAGTCATCACACTGTTATTAATTTTTTCTTCTGTATTGATACATGGAAAAAATGTGAAATATAAAGTAAGAGAAGTATTTTACTGTGAAATATTTTCAAATGCTGTTGTAAAGTTCCTTCTACAATCAAAAATTAAAGGACAAATGGAAGCTAGCTGCAAACACTTTTCCACCTATTCTCCCAACTCCCCTATACACAAAAGTTAGTGTCAGTCAGCATTTATGAAGACTCCTTGAGTCTCGGCCATTTTTAAGAGACAATAACAACATCATGCTCTTTGTGGTTTCAGGGAATGTTGGTGGTCTCAGCACTACATAAACTGACTCTGTGTGCATTTCTGATCTTGCTTCTTGCCACTCTCTTTCTGGACCATTATGTTCCTGGTCTTTCACAGTTCCTTGAAAATACCATAGTAGTCCTGCTTTGGAGTGTCTCTTTCCAGAATATTGACCCCACTAATCTTCATATGGCTGTTTCCTCCTGATCACATTTGTTTTTTTATTGGTGCTCATCAGCATTAAATATATTGATTGGGGCACCAGGGTGGCTCAGTGGGTTAAAGCCTCTTCCTTCAGCTCAGGTCATGATCCTAGGGTTCTGGGATCGAGCCCCACATTGGCCTCTCTGCTCAGTGGGGAGTCTGCTTCCCTCTCTCTCTCTGCCAGCCTCTCTGCCTACTTGTGATCTCTATCTGCCAAATAAATATATTTTTAAAAAATATATTGATTAATATGTTTCAGCACTTTTCCTCAGGAAATCCCAATAGAATTCAAAATCAGCTGAAATGGTACCTGATAATAGAATCTTCTTCTGCCTATCCAACATGAAGTACCCTCCATAAAATAACCAGAGACCTCCACTTTCACTGATGCTGTTCTAATGATTGCTCTCTGCCTTTTGTTTATTTAGTTTTTGTTGTTGTTGTTTAAGATTTTATTTATTTATTTGACACAGAGAGAGAGAGATCACAAGTAGGCAGAGAGGCAGGCAGAGAGAGGGGGAAGCAGGCTCCCCACTGAGCAGAGAGTCTGACACGAGGCTCGATCCCAGGACCCTGAGATCATCACTCGAGCGAAGACAGAGGCTTAACCCACTGAGCCAACCAGGTGCCCCTATTTAGTTTTTATTTAAATTCAATTAGCCCACATATAGTACATCACTTCTTTTAAATGTAGAGTTCAGTAATTCATTAGTTGCCTATAACTCCCAGTGCTCATCACATCACATGCCCTCCTTAATGCCATCACCCAGTTATCCCATTCTTACCCCCACCTCCCCTCCAGCAACCCTCAGTTTCTTTCCCATAGTTAAGAGTCTCTCAGGATTTGTCTCCCTCTCTGATTTCTTCCCATTCCATTTTCCCTCCCTTCCCCTATGGTCCTGTGATGGTTTTTACATTCATCTTATGAATGAAACCATATGATAATTGTTTTTCTCTGATTGATTTATTTCACTCAGTCTAATACCCTCCAATTCCATCCATGTTCACGTAAATGGTAAGATTCTATCCTTTTGATGGCTTAGTAATATTCCATTATTTATATATACCACATCTTCTTTATCCATTCATCTGTTGATGGATGTCTTAGGTCTTTTCATAGTTTGGCTATTGTTGATATTGCAGCTATAAACATTGGGGTGCAGGTGCCGCTTTGGATCACTACATTTGTATCTTTGGTGAAAATACCTAGTAACACAATATTTGGGTCATAGGGTAGCTCTATTTTTAACTTCTCGAGGAACCTCCATACTGTTTTCCAGAGTGGCTGCACCAGCTTCCATCCCACCAACAGTATAAGAGGGTTGCCCTTTCTCTGCATCCTTACCAACATTTATTGTTTCTCAAATTGTTATTTTAAGCCATTCTGAGTGGTGTGAGGTGGTATCTCATTGTGTTTTTGATTTGCATTTCCTTGATGCTAAGTGATACGGAGCATTTTTTCATGTGTCTGTTGGCCATTTGTATGTCTTGTTTGGAGAAATGTCGGTTCAGATCTCTGCCCATCTCTTGACTAGATTGTTTGCTTTTTGGGTGTTGAGTTTGAGAAGTCCTTTATAGATCTTGGATACCAGCCTTTTATCTGATAAGACCTTTGCAAATACTTCTCCCATTCTGTAGATTGCTTTTTAGTTTTGTTTATGCCTTTGCTGTGGAGAAGCTTTTATCTTGGTGAAGTTAGAATAGTCAATTTTCCCTTTTATTTCCCTTGCCTTCAGAAAATGGATGCTGAAATTCTCACCAGGATACTAGCCAATAGGATTGAATGATATGTTAAAAGGATTATCCACAAGTCAATCAGAGAAAGACAGCTATCATATGATCTCCCTGATATGAGGAAGTGGAGATGCAATGGGAGTGGGGGCTAAGGAGGTAGGAAAAGAATAAATGAAACAAGATGGGATCGGGAGGGAGATAAACCAAAAGAGACTCTTAATGTCATAAAACAAACTGAGGGGGGTGGGGGGAGGGGTGTCAGGAGAGGGTGGTGGGGTTACTATATGTTTATTAAAAAAAGAAAAAAAAAAAGGATTATTCACCAGAACCAAGTAGGATTTACTCCTGTGCTGCAAGGTGGCTCAACATCCATGATTCAATGTGATACATCACATTTTAATAAAAGAATGGACAATAATGATATGATCCTCTCAATTGATACAGAGAAAGCATTTAACAAAATTCAGCATCTTCTCATGGTTGTTTGTTTTTAATATTTATTGACTGTCTCCTTTTTTCGCCCAACCATCTGAATTAGGCTGTCTGCAGGGATATGTTTCTTGCATTCTATAATCATTCATCAGAACTTTATGGAAACTTAACAGATGTCAATCATGAAGAGACAAGCCTTTCTGTCAAGATATCTGGTATATTAGAGAGATGGCAAGTAGCAAAAGTCAAATTATAAAGATGCAAAGTAATTATACATTTGATCATTTTTACAATGAAAATAAAGAAGTCACTTGCCTATAAAAGTCCTTCGTTTCCCCAGGTTCCTCATGGCATTTTTCACCTCAGTGTTCCTCAGGGTGTAGATCAAGGGATTCAGCATGGGTGTGATGATGGAATCAGACACAGCCATTGCCTTGTCTATGGAGTAAGTGGCCACAGGCCGCACATACAGGAAAATGCATGGCACAAAGAACAAGATGACCACAGTGAGGTGGGAGCCACAGGTGGAGAAGGCTTTGCGCCGCCCTTCAGAGCTACAAGACCTCAGGGAGCAGAGGATGACCACATAGGAGGCGATGAGGATAAGGAAGATGGTCACACACATCACCCCACTGTTAAGGATGACTAAAAGACCTAGGGTGTGGGTGTCCATGCAGGCCAGTTTCAACAAGGGAAACAAATCACACATAAAGTGATCAATGACATTGGGGCCACAGAAGGGTATCTGATACATGAAGAGAAGCTGTATTACTGCGTGGAGAACCCACCCCACACACCCAGGCCCCTCCCAGCAGCAGACAGCACATGCAAGAGCTCATGATGGTCGTGTAGTGCAGGGGCTTACAGATGGCCACATAGCGGTCATAGGCCATCACGATGAGAAGGATGATCCCCACACCACCAAAGAAATGCTCTGCAAAGAGCTGGGTCAGGCAGCCTTCTAGTGAGATGGTAGTGGTCTTGGAGAGAGAGTCCACAATCATCTTCGGGGCAATGACAGAAGAGTAGGTGGCATCCATGAGGGACAAGCAAGTAAGGAAAAAATACATAGGTGATCTCAGACGCTGACTTGTGATCACAGTTACCACAATGAGTAGGTTTCCCAAAACTGTGGACACGTACATGGTTAGGAACACAACAGAAAGCATTTTCCGCAGCTCTGGGTTCTCTGCAATGCCCAAAAGAATGAATTCAGTCACATTACTTGGATTTCCCATTTATTAGTTGTTGATATGAGTTCCAGCTGAGAACTAGAAATCCTATAAAAGCAACATGTGATTTATAATTAGTGGTGATTTGACCTCATGTATTTCCAGGATCTTATAGACGTTGTTATTAGTTTTTATTCATTTATTCAACATAAAAGCGTTTGAATCTTAATAATATGCTCCAAAAACTATTTAAAAGGTAGATACTTCATTAATGCTAGCTTCTCCCAAGACATTTCTTCTCTTTCTTTTAAATGTCTCTTTCATATGAAATACAGTTTTCTTCTCTTTACTCCTGCTACTACTACTACCACTATTAGCCAACATTTTGAGCACCTGCTTTACTCCAGGTACTGGATCTACCCATGATTGACTCATTTTACCAGAGGATAGAGCAGATCCTGATAGAGTTTATGAAACAATCAAGGTTGCACAGCTCATGAGTGGGGAAGCCAGAAAATAAACCATATTTTCTAAATCCTGAATCAGTGTCCTCAAGTATCAACGTTGTTTCTCTAGTAATTACGATGTGAGTTTATCATATACCAATCACTGTGATAATCACATAAAATATATATTGTCCTGTTTTATCTTCCAAACAATCTGAAGTGGGTTATGCTTCCTATGCTCTTTTCCAGACAATGTTACAATTTTATTGTAATTTTATGCTTTGCCTATAATTATTAAATGATCAAAATATACCTAAAACTCATGATTATATGAACCTGGGTGATATATTGCTCCTTAATGAAAATTACAAACAGGAATGGTCCAGCAAAGATCCAAGTCATACATACTGACTCAACCATGAATCATCTTAAGGTATTCATTTGATTTCCCCTGTTCCCTAACTGGAGCAACGGATTCTGGAATATAGTAAAAACACCAATTAAGCAATTAAGTTTTGGGTTTACTAACTCTGTTGCTGGGCATTGTGGCAAGTATGATATAGTATTACCACACTTAAGCCTCATGCACCTGCATGAAGTTAAGTACCACTGGGACTTCCATTGTAAAGAAGAGCTATTGAGATCTTGGGAAGTTAAATATCTTGCATAGATTAGAAAACTGGTATGCTGTGGACTGACCTTTTGATCCACAGCTCAAACAGTTATCAACTCTGTTCCTCCACTGCAGAAGAGAATAGATGATGTGATGTCTCAAGAGAGTTATTATTGTAACCCAGGAGAAAGCCTCCCAAGAAAACATGACTTGTGCTACCACTGGGAACTTTTAGGCAGAGGCTGGCTGTTGTATTTCAGGAATATTCTAGAGCACAGCTTCAAGTGACGTGTGGACACTACCATTCTGTGAAAGCTGAGAAGTTACTCTTAAAATCCAGCAACCTCGCTCCCACCCCACCCTACACACAAAATGCAGAGCTTCCACAGGAGATGGTTGAAGTGCCATTTCTTGCCACTGCTTAACTACATCCCTTCCCTCCTTCTAAAGATACACTCATTCATTTAGTTTTTTTTTTTTTTTTAATTTGCAGAAAAGAACACAAAAATAGATCAAGTGAAAAAAATATAATCTAACTCAAGTTAGAAATCAAGTTCAAAATCAGGCTTCCTTACTTAGAGTGTCGCTTACATGTAAAGCAAACAGTATTGAGCATGAATTACTTACATGCTTTAAGAGTAATAAATATGTATGTACTTATTCAATATGATTGATTCATTTAATGTTATGTTTAGAAATTAAGTTCTAAGCTACAATTCTATAAATAAGTAAAATCTACATATGGTATCCTTAAATGAAATAATAGAGGTGATTTGTAGAGCCGAGTTTTTACAGTTGGCCAACAATAGAAAGTCGTAAAAATAAAGATTCTAGTGTTGTTTAACACAAGATCTTACCAAACTCAAGATTTGATTATATGATGTACCTTCAGGGGGTTCAAGAACCAGGTGCAATTTTTCTAACTTGGCTTTTCTGACTGTGGAGACAAGCTCTCTGGGATATAAACGAGGGAAAAGTCATCCAGTTATTACATCTTGGTCAAATTTAGAGAATTAAGATTGGTATTGCTTTCAAAGAGAGATTTAAAAGCATTTGTGATCCTGAGGAGGAAATAACCTTTCTGGTTTACCAAGGGATTTATGCCCCCCCCCCAATTAAGGATGATTGCTACAAGTTATCCAAGTAGAATGTTTATCAAATCATACAGGTGTCTTTCTGAACCCTAGTTGATTATATTCTTAGATTGAAGTAGAAAAGACTCTCATTCACCTTCTTAGAAGATATATTGTGAGATTAATGTTCTTTTTTGTGATGGTTCTGTGCTATGGGAGCCCAGAAAGCCAGAGTTCATCACACTAGTTTCATCTCCTGAGGCTGGTACTCCACTGATGGAGGAGCTATTCCCTGACCCAGTGAATTTGCATCCATCTGCTTTAATAACAGGGTGTTCCCATGGGGCAAGAACCTCACATGGGTGAGATCAAGAGCTGCTTCACAGCAGAGGACTAGATCAGTGTTGACCATGTAATCCTTTGTTCCTGTATGGTGATCTGTACCACAGTTACAGAGTGGTCATGTGTGTAATCATCCAACAGAGCCACATGCTCCTTTTTTTTTTAAGATTTTATTTATTTATTTGACAGAGAGAGAGAGAGCGAGCACAAGTAGTCAGAGAAGCAGGCAGAGGGGGAGGGGGATGCAGACTTCCTGGTGAGCAGAGAGCCCAATGCAGGGCTCAATCCCAGGACCCCAAGATCATGACCTGAGCTGAAGGCAGAGGCTTAATCCACTGAGCCACCCAGGTGCCCTGAGCCACATGCTTCTTAACAGGCATTTTTCCTCCCTTCACCAAATCACCTTTTAAGTCTCAAGAAATTATTCAGTGCCCATTGATATCCATGAGTAGCTCCACCCTAGAAATGGAAAGCAGCACTTGGTTCTTTAAAAGAATTCCTAAACTGACAAGATGCTCTACCCTGACGTAGTCAGACTGACTTACAACATTTCCTAGAGTTTTCTATTAGCTTCTTATTTGTTGTTGCCAATTTTTAATTTTTGTGTCTCATTCATAATCATTTTAGCACCTCCCTCACTAAGCTCTTGATGTCCTTCAGACAGACTCTCATTCCTTTATTTTGATATTACCTCACTACTATGTCCTGAGTGAAATAGTATTTTTTCAGCACTTTTCCAGTGCTGAGCCTCGACTTATCCTTGTGTGTATTCCAGCCTCCCAGGCAGGACATGACTATTAGATGACAGAAGGAAACCAGCAGTCTTTTATTCTTACTTGAATTTCCACTACTTCTAATTTTTAGGAACCTTGGCAACTTCTGTCATTTTTAGTAGTTAAATATTGCGTGCAATATTCCCCAGGAATTAGACTTAATGGAAGCAAGTATAGTAGTTCAAAAATCAAATTAGCAAAGGGATTCCTAGAAGTGCAGTTGTCCAGCATTGGGAATGTCAAACTGTAGAGTTAACAGATTTTCAGCAGATTCAAAGAAGGTGGGAGGTTGAGAGATACAAAACAAAAAAGTATTATGAACATTTAACACAAATTATCATATTCAGAGAATCTTTACATGTTTCTCTGTCAGGTATATATTTTGCATTTTCTTGTAGGATCTTTATTGCTAAAAGTTACAGATGATGAAGTATTGTGACAACTTTGTCATAATTTTCCCATTGGTCAAATTCATTCTTTCTTTCTTTC
>ML098369.1:0-28262 GCA_003697995.1 Taxidea taxus jeffersonii | reverse complement strand
TTCTTTCTTTCTTTCTCTCTCTCTTTCTTTCTTCCTTTCTCTCTCTTTCTTTCTTTCTTCCTTCCTTCCTTCTTCCTTCTTTCTTTTTTACATGCACATGTTTGTGTTAGAAAGAAAGAGAAAGAAAATGTGAGATAGAGTGAGAATGAGTGGGGGTTAGGGAGAATGCTGGGTGAAGGAGAGACAGAGAATCTTAAACAGGTTCCAAAACCAGTGGGGAGTATGTGGGGCTTAATCTCATGACCCCGAGTTCACGACCGAACCTGTAATCAAGAGTTGGATTCTTATCCAAATGGGTCACCCAGGTGCCCTGTGAGTCAATTATTTTTCAATGACTGAAGGTGGAATTGAAATTTAATTAACAAAAATTAAATTAAAAATTAAACAAACAAAAATTAAATTTATCTATATGAATTTATACACCAAATAAAGCTATATTTTAGTACATAGAACTCTGAACTAGCAGAATTCTGTGTCAGGTTGGATAGTTAGGCAGTTAGGTAACATTTAAAGCTATGGAATTGGATGCATTTATTGAAGCAGTGTGTTTTGACAGAGAAGAAGAGGACCTGGGTCATAGGACCTTAGTAGTCAGAGAGAAAAAGTAGAATATACAGAAGAATGAAGAGTGACCTGCAACGTAGACGGAAA
This sequence comes from Taxidea taxus jeffersonii, assembly GCA_003697995.1. Lineage (NCBI taxonomy): Eukaryota > Metazoa > Chordata > Mammalia > Carnivora > Mustelidae > Taxidea > Taxidea taxus. The sequence goes on along the minus strand of ML098369.1, from coordinate 27,611 downwards.
ATGAAGAACCAAAGTAAATAGGGATCTGAATGGACAAAGTACAGAATCCTCTAGGAATAGGTGAAATCGGATCCAGGATTTCGCCTGCTTCTTGACTTGATTGCCACCTTGTGGAAAGAAGTCATAAGAGTCAAGTTAACCAAAGGGTTGTAGAAGCCACAGAAATTACCATTAAGCGACCAGGTCACCCTTCCCTGAGCAGGATATGGGGTGTGGCTTTTTCCTTTATCTGTTTAAGAAATTCTCTTCGGAAATGGTCTTTATCCAAGCTCTGGATTATATTGTTTTAGTTTATCTGTCCACATGTGTGACAAATCCCTCCTTAAAAAATATATTGTCAATTCTTTTTAACAAGAAGCCTTTCCTTTTTCCTTTTGGTTTAGAATCTTGTCTCTATTTTTCTCTGAAAGATCTGAACAATGCTGTACTTTAATGAAGAGTTCTGTAAATGGTCTATTTGGCACCTTCTCCAAATAGATTTCAAAACACCTCAAATCTGGCAGCAAGCCCCATGTGAACCCTGCTATTGATACCCACCAGTAATCTGGAGTGTTGTCCTACTGCTCATTTTATCTTAAATATGTGTTCCCACTTCTTCCAGTAATTAACAAGATTCTTCCACTTCATTATAGTTATTGTTGTAAATGTTCAAATCAGTTTTCATGAGTTAGATTATTAAAGTCTTTACTTTACTTTAAAGACTTTACTTTACTTTACTTTACTCACACGGTTTCATTTTAATACTGGAGCATGTAATTCCGGGACCCTAGGGCTGGTTCATTTAGCTTCTGTCCTTTGGATGACCATTTCCAGTCTCAGAGGGCAGAAGGTTATCTAAGTTGCTAGATACCTGACAAAGCAGTAGAGAGCCCTTCCTTTCTTTTTTAAATTTTATTAATTTATTTGACAGACAGAGAGAGAGGGAACACAAGCAAGGGAAGTGGGAGAGGGAGAAGCAGGTTTTCCGATAAGCAGGGAGCCCAATGTGGGCCTCAATCCCAGAAGCCTGAGATCATGACCTGAGATAAAAGCAGACACTCAACAACTGAGCCATCCAGGTACCCTGAGCCAATCTTTAAAACCTCCTGGTTGTCTCCTGAAGATGAGAACATTTTTTGATACATTTCTGATGTTTCTTAATCTACAAGGTTTTAAAAATTGTACCACATTCAGCTTTTAGCCTGGCTTACGGCTGTTTTAGGGGATGCTAGCATACTTTCAGGGATTTAGGAGGGAGGTTGTGACTATATCAAGAGAACATTTAAATTAGGTTTTTAATATTTGGTACCTAGATGGGAAAGTATTAAAATGGAAATTCTCTAATTTGTGACAAAACACACATTCTAGAGTAAGAAAATGAGTTAATGTGGGCTTTTGCTGATATAGCAATCATATGATTTATATTTGCACATATATCTGCCACTTCTGTTGGTCTTGATTTCTTTCAGATCTGGATTCCCAGTTGGTAGGATTTGCCTGCTCTAAAGGATTTCCTTAACACTCCTTGTAGTGATTGATGACTGGTACTGATGAATTTCTTGAATTGTATATGTCTGAAATTCTTTACTTCAGCTTTGTTTTTAAAGATATTTTTGGTGAGTATGGAATTTGAGACTTTTTTTTTCAGATTTTAAAGATGTTGCTCCGTTTTTTTTTGTTTTTTTTTTTGTTTTTTTTTCTTCTCCACTGGTTTACAATGTTTCTGATGGAAAGTTTGCCATGACTTTTATCTTTATTGTGGTGTATATAGAGTGTCTTTTCCCTTGGAGGGTTTTCAGCCTTTTCATTTTATCACTGTTTTTGATCCATTGTATTATGATGTATCTCTTAGTGTGTGTACATCAATATCTTGTGCCTTGTTTGAGTCTTGGCTCTGTGGATTTACAGTTTTCATTAAATTTGGAAATAATTTGTCCATTATTTCCATTTTCTGTCCTTTCTCATATCCTATTCTTTGAAGATTCCAATTGTTCATCCACAAGGCTGTTTGAAGTGTTTTCTTAGCTCATGGATGCTCTGTGCATTTGGTTTTCAGTTCTTTTAATTTTTTTTCTTTGTTTTCATTTTGATGGTTTCTATTGTAGTATCTTCAAGTTTACTAATCTTTGCTGCTACAATGGACAATCTGTTCATCTGCTATTCTCATCTAAGTTATTGTATTTTTAATCCCTAGAATTTTAACTTTGGCTCTTTTTCTGTGTGTTTTCCACATCTCTACTTACCATATTCAATCCTTTCTCTACTTTTTAAAAGATATTTAATGCAGTGATAATAATAATTTTAATGTATTCATTTACTAATTATATTATCATTGTCATTTTGTATGTGTATATGGGGCAGGGAGCTGAGTGGCTTGTTTTTTCCCCTATACATTGGATGATATATTCCTGCCTCTTTACATGCTTGGTAATTTTTGATTGGTGTTAGACATTACAACTTTTATCTTGGTTGCTGGATATTTTCCATTTCTGTTATTCTTCTTGAACTTTGTTAAATGGGACTAGAACAGTGTTTAGTTTATGTTTATTGTTTCCTCCCTATTGAGGCAATGCATTTTTTAATATTTTACGTGGTGCCCTCTGAATTATGAGGTTCTGTATTCTGATGGGTTCGAAACCCAAATTTTCCAGGTCCTGTGTGAGTGCCAGCGATTGCTTCCTCCAATTTTTCCTGATATCTGAAATATACACAATATCCCAAAATCTCAATTCTCCATGAGGTGACCTATACATTAAAGAGTTTCCCAGTAAAATTGTTACTAATATTTATTTTAAGAAGAAAAATTGTTTCCTCTTGAAAAATAATGCAAAACATGGGCAGGTAATTTGGACAAAAAGTGGGAGGAAAGGTCTATCAGATAAAATATAGCACTTGGTTACAAATAATTACAAACATGTGGTATTAACAATGTAACAGACATATCACTGTAACTGAACATAAATTTATGAAATAGAACATAATAGGTATAAGATTTTGGAATAAGATTAATGTGATATTTAAATTACTGGGAAATAATGATTAGAAAAATTTCTAAGACAGTGTGTATGTAGCTATCTGGAAAAATATTCTTTACACCATGGGAAATAAAAATAGCTAAAAATTTAAATAGAAAATATTTATCATTGTAATAAAGGAAACTATGGCAAAAGGGTATTGCAGCTTTGTGGTGGAGAAGTGTTTTCTAATAATGACGTGAGGGCAGCTAGAAGTGAGAAGCTTAACAAGATTAAACAGAGGGGAAAGTTAAGGATTGAGGAGAAGCGGAAAAAAAAAAGAGAATAAAAGTGGTAATTTTCTTAAAATTAAAGGGAAGAGAAGGAGCTGTGCTTTATATTCTGGGAACCTCTTCTAGTTTTAGGAGTATTTGTAGAAAGACATGAATGATTGAGAAAGTCTGGCCTCATGTTCTCAGAAGAGCTCAGCTTCCCATGGTCCAATGTGTTTGAGAATTTAATTGTTCATTATACTTTTCATGCTCCAAGTTTATCAAAACACAGCAAGAATAGAAATTTTACAATTTGCTAATTCTTCAGTCTTCTTTCAGTAGCTGAGATCTACAGGTCAATTCTGTGGTAGCATGCTCTATGGCAAAGCAAGGCAGATAAATCATTTTGGAGGTCTTTGTGGGTATCAGAAGTGGTACCTTGACCATTTACTGTTCCCAGATGGTTTCCCAAAAAGCAGATCTTCTTTCCTTTCAAAGACTATTTTTCTAACTTAATCCAGAATCCTGCATCTTAATATTTCTTTCTTTTCTTCCTCCTTTCTGCCCTATGCTGAAAACTTCCCTTAATGTCTCATTGCAGGAATTCAACAAGATCCTTTTCAGTGATCATCATTCTGTACAAATATCCAAACCAAACAAAAAGTAAAAATATTTTTAAAAGATAAATGTAATTCTTCAAGAGATTTAAACATTTCAGAATTAAATATTATAATTTAAATATTACAGTACTATGCTAGCCTTACTAGATAATTTTGGTGATTAGTTTGAAGCAAGAATAAAAAAAATAGGATTCCTTTCTTTATCAATGAGTTGTTAGAGTAAAAAATAAAATGGAAAAAGAACTTATGCAATTTCGTTTGCTTTGTGATCCAATATGTGCTTGTTCCTAAAGTGATTTGCTGTCAGTTTCAGCTGTGGTTATCATGTGTGTGTTCACATCAGGGAAAGAGGTTAGTATTCTAATTATTGGTATTAAGAGAATGATGATCCAAATCCTACCCAAAGAATTTCAAATCCACAAAAATCAAAGTGGAAAAAAAATAAGAACAAAACCAAATAGGGAGGTATTTTCTCCAAGTCACACTTAGAATGTTCATTAATACTTGAAAGTAAATATTCATATATCAGCAGTGAATCTGAATGCCATGACTAATCTGTAATTGTACCATTAAGCAGACTGGATACAGAAGTAACCTATGAAGTCATATCCCTGAAGAGCAGAGACAACCAGAAATGACACTGATGTAGGCCTTTGTCTCTTTAGTCTTTCAAATGCTGAGGTCTAAATGGATAAATTATTTTGGCTGAATACCAAGGCTGAAGTTAGGCTTCAGAGCATCCCATTTTAAGAGTCTTTTGCAAATTTGAGGAACAATGATCTATACATTATCAAGGTACACTTAGGCGCCATGTGTGTAAAGAATGGACACTTCAGTGGATCACAGAAGACTTGAATGTGTAGATGGCTCTGTGCCCATGCTCTGAGTGACAGGAAGCAGGAGAAGAGTGATCTCAGGAATATGTTCCATGTAAAGGCAGGGAGTTGGCATGAGCTCATGGATAGGGAGACAGACAGGAGGCGTTAGTCGCAGTTCATGACTGGGCAAGGCACTGGAGACAGAGAAGCCATTCAAGGTGGCTGATGTAATGTTTTCAGAGAATCTTTCATTGTGTTGGGGGAATTAGGGTGTGCTTGTAGGAACCCTTTCAGTAGTTCAAGAGTAGGATTTGGCTCTGAAGCTTCTTGCCAAGAAAGCATTGGCTGCTGGAAGAAATTGTCACTGGGGAGTTGATAAACAAAAGTGCCTGTTAGTGTGGAAGTGGTTTTGGCATCACATATTCTGATAATTAAAGGATTGCATCAGCCTTGGAGACCAAGAGACCATTTAGAAGGAGTTATTGACCACAGTTCACTGTGTACCTCAGGGAATCCACTTTTTCCTTCCCTGCATCATGAGCCAAAGGCTCATGGGGTTCCAAGGCTGACCCAAAGAACACATCATTGTCATAGCTTCAGGATAGATCAAGACCCCAAGAAATTATACCTTGGAAACAAACCTGGCATATGTGCGTAAAAGTCTATACATCAGCTAGTAAATCATTTTATTAAAGACTTTATTTTTTATAGCACTATCATGTTCACAGAGAAATTGATAGGAAGGCATAGAAATTCCCTTGCCTGCCCCCACACAGGCACAGTCTCCTCATTATCAACATCTCCTACCGGAGTCATATGTTTGTTGCAACTGAACTTACACTGACATGTCACAATCACCCACGGTCTATAGTTGTACATTCTATGCTGTTGTACATTCTATGGTTTGGACAAATGTATAATAATGACATGCATCCATCATTCTATTGTCATACAGATTATTTTTACTGCCCTAAAGATCCTCCATGCTTCGATTCATCTCCCTCCATTACCTCTTCAAATTGTTTCTTTTTTTTTAAGATTGTATTCATTCATTTGACAGAGATCACAAGCAGGCAGAGAGAGAAAGGGGGAAGCAGGCTCCCCACCGAGCAGAGAGACAGATGGGATGTAAGGTTCAATCCCAGGACCCTGGGATCACAACCCGAGCCGAAGGCAGAGGCTTTAACCCACTGATCCACCCAGGTGCCCCCAAATTGGGTTTTTAAATTATGAAATAGAATGAAGGTAAATTTTTTTCTATCATTTTGACCTCTTCACTTTTAAGAAGTTCTTTATAGGCTACAGTACTGACAGGCAGTCTATTAGAAAGTACCAGGTCCACTTAAGACTCAAGGTTCTGGAAGTTCACCTATTTATAGAGCTCTGTATCCTATCAGTAAGACAGTAAAGATGATGTATTTCATTATCAATTTCCAAACAGATCTTATTCTCCTTGACTAGGCTTTTGATCCCAGGTTATATATTCTAGGAAACAAAGAACTTTATGCAATCATGCAATTCTCTATTCATCGCCATGCTTTTCCTAACCTCTGCAAGTCATCTTCAATTAATATAGGTATGTAGGAGTAGATGGAAATATTTGTATACATATGCTTCTTATTAATAGAAGTACAATCATATACCTCAAATCTAACTTTCTAGATCACATATTCTAATAATAATAACATATAATAAGTAATGGGAAGTTTTTCTGCTTCATAGAAACTCTTCCATTCACAGGATATCATTCTATTTTAGTATTTATTCTAAATATGACACAGATAAAGTGGCTAAGAATTGGCAACTTTAAATTTGAGTATAATTGGCACACAATGTTAATTTCAGGTGTACAACTTAGTGATTTGACAATTTTATACATTATGCTATGTTCACCAAAAGTATAGCTACTGTCTGTCCCATTATATTGTTAACAATTGACATTTTTTAATTGACAGTGACAAATATAAACCCAGATATGTCTGTGGATTACAAATTCATGTTTTTAATTAAATCAACAGCAAAATATAAAATATCTTCATTCATCAAGTAGAAGTATTAGATCTGTTCATAAGTATTCTAGTCTCTTCTTTTTATGGAACATAATTCATTGCATTTCCTGGGCCCCTTGTGGAAATTTATTGTATTATTTTGTAAAGCTGAATATTACCATATCCTGCTACCCACCAATTACGTTTGCAGGAGACATGCTTATAAATGTTAATTGTTATTGTTCATACTAGACAAGTATTTATTCGCAGGATAATGGGTAAACACATTTTAAAATAATCATACACTAGAGTATGTTATGACAATAAAAATGAATCTAAAACTATATTTAAAAACTGATGTAAAACTTGGTAACGTATATAATGTTGAATGAAAAAATTAAAGTCGTTTCTAGGAATTCACATACAGTTGGCTACATTCTTTAAAATCCGAGGCTAGGAAACAAACATATATATGATAAAGATATTCTATTTTTAGGAAGCAGGGTAGTTATACATTAAAAAATCAAGTTATTGGTTACTCTTAGATTCAAGCAGGGAACAAGATAGGAAAGAGCTAAAATGGATTTAATTATTGGTAATATTTTAGTTCTTGGATAGAGTTAAGTTTACAAGCATTTATTATGTTATTTAAATGAATGCAAAAAGAGTAATATAAAATGAATAAAATACAAGATGGTAAAATAGTTGGAAATGTGTATATTCTACAGTTAAAGTTTATAAGAATGGGTTTCTTCTACTTTGCTGGCTCTGCTTCCTTTTGTGTTGGCTCCATTTTAGATAAGGCTCTCTCTACTTATGCCAAGATCATAGGCAAGAGTTCGGGTCTTTACTCCAGAAACTCTATTAGGAAAATAATAATAACTTTTTTCAAGAGTCTAAACAAAAGTTTTGAGTTTGCATCTCATTTTCTAATAGATTTCTCATCTGATCATTACAATGTGGGGTGCTTTCTGATTGGCCACACAGGAGTCATAGTACCACCCTTGGGGCATAACGCTACTCATAACTCATACTGAAAATGGAGAATTTGTGGGTCCTCAGAGGAAAATCAAGGTTCATTTGAAGAAGGAAGACAAACTCCTCTCAGGCAAAATCAATCAGGGCTCACTCAGACAGTTTTTATAGCTCATCTTTAGCCTCTTCATGAGGCAGGCACAGTGTATCTGCTGAAGTGTTAGAGATGTTTCATTAAAAAAAAAAACAAATGTCCACCAAAGGTTCTCGTTATTGATATTGATATTGATATAGGTTCTACAACCCCTCATGAAAAATATCACACTGTATTATGAGGACAATCTGACATTTTCAAGGTTCTATTTGATGTTTAGTGGCATTCAGTGTCTCAGTGCTATTGACTCTACGTGCTATTGAGGCCCATCACTGAAGGGACTCCTAGAGGACTATCAATTATCTCCTAAGACCTGACCTCACTTCAGTCTGCTCTTTCTAAATTAGTAGTTTTAGGTAGTTCATAAATAATCTCTTCAACTTACTCCATCTACCATCATGTGGGTTATTAAGTTATTAAGTAGTAATTATAGGGGTGCCTGGGTGGCTCAGTGTATTAAAGCCTTTGCCTCTGCTCAGGTCATGATCCCGGGGTCCTGGGATTGAGCCCTGCTCTCAGGCTCTCTGCTCAGCAAGGATCCTGCTTCCCCCTTTCTCTCTCTGCCTGCCTCCCTGCTTACTTGTGATCTCTGTCTGTCAAATAAATAAATAAAGTCTTAAAAAAAAAAAGAAAATGTATAAGATATAAAGTGATAAAATAGTATATAAAAGGTATTTAATAAATATTTGATGAGGTAAAATTATTTCAGTAAGATGAATTCCTTAACAAGTATCTTTTTACTAATATTAGTTAATGAAACAAATGGAAATGAATTTGAAATAATGTATCTATTCAGTATATGTACTAGTCCTCGGATCAATTGCTACAAATCTGTGGTTCTTTGGTGGGGTTTGGCTATAATACACAGAACAGAATCTCTGGTTTTAGGACACTCTACTGCTTTCCTTGGAATGTGCTTGTGAATAAATTACAAAAGGTAGAGAAGCTTGTTTCCTAAAGCACAGAAAATGAACTTAGGGCACTGGGTGGGATCAGAGTAGTTTTTTGGAGAACCACATCCTCTTCTTGCCAAGGACACTGTTTCTTCTTGTTCTTGTTCTCTAGCACCATTCATTTGTAATTTCCTTTTTTCCCCTGTATCTTTGGTCAGCCTGAGGCACCTAAGACCACCAAACCCTTATTTGTATTTGGTCTTGAGTCTGAGGAGGGTTAACTTATTCTGCTGTAGGCTGAATGGAGGAACCAAAAGTTAAATGTATTACAACATCTGGGATGTTTTTGAGTAACAAAGAAGGGACAACTTTAGAGAATCGTATTCTCTAGGGTGTTAATATTTTGCATCATTATATTTAAAATATTCCCTCGGGGATGCAGAAAGGACATTTTTCCCCAGTGTTCTATGGGAAGGCTGCTTTCAAAAAGGGATGAAAATATGTACCACTGATTTACAGTGTCCTAACAGTAAGTGACAGATTGCTTACAGCTTTGCCACCTTTGCACTCAGAGAGGCATCATTATAGAATAATCCAACATATTTAAACAGTACATTTTCATAGGTCTTGTGACTATTGCTTCCCCTTCCTCTGAGAAGGGAACTGGAAAAAAATATATATATATTTTTTGCCAAAGTTTACTGTTAATCTAGTAAAGAAATAAAATGAAATGTAAGCTTTGGAATAAAATGATTTTTGAACTCAGCAAATGTTTTATAAGTACCAGGTATGTGAAAGTCTGTGTGGTTTTCCATTGTTGTGTGGGGATGGAAGGATAGATTTCATGTTGTAAGTTTTTTTTTTTTTTCTTGCTTGTTTTTTTGTTTTTCTTAATAGTTTCTTGAGGTAGCAGAATGCAGAAAGTTTCACAAATGCTTCTCCTGTAAGATAGCTGAGGAGAATACAACCTCGGTATGGATATTAAAAGTTAGAAGAGCTTATGCCTGGTGAGAAATTAGAGAAAAGGTCAACTGAGGCAGTGACCTTGAGAGCATTAGGAGAATGCCAGCTTTCCCACCTCCAAGTGACAGTTTTAAATAGAGAGTTGTGCTGTGCTTAAGTGGCTCAGCCATTTGAGCAGCTGACTCTTGATTTCAGCTCTGTTCATAATCTCAGGGTCCTGGATTGAGCGCCACATCCAGCTCTATGCTCCGTGGGGAGTCTGCTTGAGTTTCTCTCTTTCTTTCACTCTGCCCCGCCTCCTCCTGCTTTCTCTTTCTTTCTCACTCTAAAATTTAAAAAACAAAACAAAACAAAAAACAAACAAACTCTAAAAACATAGAAAGTTGTACATCACAGTATGGAATTATTACTCTTCATATGTTTCAGAATAATATTGTAAGAATTTAATTTGTAGTTGATACACATTTGAGATTTAATCTCAGAGCTGAATAACAACTTTTCATGGGAAGTTTGGAGGAATCATGACAATGTGGAGGCAACATGATATCATGAAAATGAAAGTTAATGTGCCAGGTATGTGGGAGGGTTTAATTTTTAATTTTTTTATTATATTCAATCAGCCAACATATAGTACATCATTAGCTCTTGATGTAGTGTTCAGTGATTCATTAGTTGGGTATAACACCCAATGCTCACAACTACCTACACCTTCCTTAATACCCATCCTGCAGTTACCCCATCCTCCCACACCTCTCCTTTCTGTAACCCTCAGTTTGTTCCCTTAAGGGATAAATAATCTGGGGACAGCCTGTTAACCTTCCACAGAGAAGGTGGATTTTGCATAGAAATGAGTATAGTGGTTCTTCCAGAGATGGAAGTCTAGTGTAACCAAATCAGGGAGGGTTAGGTAGTTGAAGAAAGCGCTTAAGGAAACCAGTGGTTCTCACAATGGCTGCTGCAGAAAAACAGATTTATGGGCTAGAATGATCCACCTGACAGTCTATATTCCACCCTCATCTGTTCTCCAATTTTTTTCCTGTGTGCTTTTCTTTCAGTTCTTCTCTGTTATTTCCAAACCCAACACATAGTTTGTTTGCTACTGTGCTGACAGATTCAGCCATTCCAAAGTTGACTACACTTGTTTGGAAAGTTGAGGTAAGTGCAATACTTATTAGAAGATGTGTTATTTTACTAGGGTTATTTGTCCCCAGTTCATTGCAACTTATTTTTATGTCATATTTCTCAAAGAACTAGATGAAAGTGTTAATATGTCCTTGGAAAAAATGGACATGTGGTCATCCACAGAGACATGGACAAAAACTTGCCTCAGTTGCAAGAAGATATGAAAAATGTCAAGGCACTCCTTGAATTCTTTATGGGTTAAAGACTCATGTAGAAAATGCTAATATTTAAGATGATAATTTTTATGGATATCAGTGTCCCAGAATCTTACACCGTTGTGTGATGCTTTTCAGAATACAACATCTTCTTCTACTCCATGTTTATTACATTCTTTAAAATTGATCTCATCCTACTTCCTGGATTTATAAGTTAGGAGAATGTTTGTCTGTCTGCCACACATAATAGATAGAGAGCCACAAGACGTTAATGATGTGAATGTGTCTTGTAATCAGAATACTACTAAAACCATCAGATAAATATATTTTAAGAGTTAATTGAGGAAATTTAATAAAAAAAAACATTAAGTATTTACATGGTACAAAGCATTGGGGTTGGAACTATGGAAAATAAAATCCCAAGAATAAATACTTTTCAAAGATTCTTATTCCAAGAAAGAAGCTAAAGAAAGCACTCACATAAGTGAATTTAAGCATGATATGTAATGTTATAAGAAAAGCTATAAATTATGCCATTGGAGAACAGGAGTGAGAATTTTCTTTTAATTGTGTTGTGTTAGTCACCATAAAATACACTATTAGTTTTTGATGCAGTGTTCCAAGATTCATTGTTTATGCTCCACACCCAGTGCTCCATGCAATATGTGTCTTCCTTAATACCCACCACCTGTCTCACCCCCCCACCTCTTTCCTCTCTAAAACCCTCAGTTTGTTTCTCAGAGTCCACAGTCTCTCATGGTTTGTCTTCCCCTCCAATTTCCCCTTATTCACTTCTCCTCTTCATCTCCCAATGTCCTCTGTGTTATTCCTTATGCTCCACAAGTAAGTGAAACGAGATGATAATTGACTTTCTCTGCTTGACTTATTTGACTCGGCACAATCTCCTCTAGTTCCATCCATGTTCATGCAAAAGTTGGGTATTCATTCTTTCTGATGTCTGATCAAAGTGTAATTACTGAAGACCTCCAAAGAAGAGTTATTGGAATTTGGGTCCTGAAGTTTTGAAATAATTGAAGTAGGTAGAAAAGACATTCCAGGATAGAAAGATATTGATAAAATGTTGATTGAATATCTGGTAAGCCTTCCAAATTATATTTCAGTTTGTACTTTTACTTGTAGTATCCCTTTCAACACCATCTTGACAAGAAAGATTTAAAGAAAATATTTTACTCTTGGAAGTGAAGTCAGCGATAATTTTTTCCAAATTTGAATTTGAAAGGAGTGAAATTTCAAAGATGAATGATCACTGACTTTACTAGGATAGAAAACAAATTGAATGAAGTCAGTTCTGATTATTTACTATTCTTATCTAAAACAATATATACCTCACTCTTCTGAATCTTTGTTCTGTTACAAGGATGTGGAATTTTCACTACTTGACTAATAGAACTCTGGTGGAGATTACAGTCTTGATTTGGTCCTGCATGAAGTATCTGGTGACGTCTCCCTAAATAACCTCAGATCCAAAGTGCTTAAGCTAAAATTTGGATTACTGAAAACATGAACTATTGAATAATAATACCCCCTTTCATTTATATGTAGCCTCAGGGATTTGGGGTCCATTAAGGAGTGTTTTCTAGAAATGGGAGGGAGAAAATTAAAAATACAGATATTTGAGATATTATCAACTACCAAAGAACATTCATTCACTTATCTGCATTAGTGTATGTCAAATACTAAATATTATAAGGGTGTTTCAAGGTAAAAGCATATTATTTAAAAGTTAGAAGTATTTCCTGTTCCTTTTTTCAAGCTGTAATAGCTGGGAGCCAATGTTTAGTGAAAGAGGGCATACTACATATTTAAAAAAATATACATTTTCTATAAGTGTATATAACAAATATATGGTAATAAATATATGCAAAAATAAGACATTCTTCCTTTTGGTGGTGTGATTTTATACATATAATGGAGTGTGATTTTATAATTGTATCATGAGCCTGCAAAGGCAGTCAAATATCCAAAATGCGGAGTGACACACCATCAAAACATGGGCCCAAAGATATATTACACATGCAAAACTAATGACATTAATAATAAAATGGAGCCATATCTTTTAACTTTATATTCATTGAATTGGAAAAATTAATCAGAATCATTTAAAAGCTACAAGACTGTATCTGAAGTATACTCTAGGAAGATATAACTTTCACAAGTTTGTTGAGACTCATAATGACATTATGAAGTAGCCATTATAAATGGAGGAACAAACTACTGAGGTGACACGTGGGAACTCACCCCTAAAATATTAATGATGAAGAATATTTATTTTGATTAAATTATTCCATAAAATCACACATCACACCATGAATTAATTCCTATATTTCTTGCAGATCAACAAATTCGTACTCAAGCATCTCCTAATTGAAGAAATCATGCAGCTGAATAATAATGTGACTGAATTCATTCTGCTTGGGTTGACCCAGGATCCTGTTAGGAAGAAAATAGTTTTTGTCATTTTCTTGCTTTTCTATTTGGGGATGTTGCTGGGTAACTTTCTAATTATTACTACTATCAAGACCAGCCGGACACTCGGGAGTCCAATGTACTTCTTCCTTTTCCATCTATCTTTATCTGACACCTGCTTCTGTACTACCATAGCTCCTAGAATGATTGTGGATGCCCTTTTGAGGAAGACCACTATCTCTTTCAATGAGTGCATAATACAAGTCTTTTCATTCCATTTCTTTGGCTGCCTGGAGATCTTCATCCTTATCCTCATGGCTGCTGACCGCTATGTGGCCATCTGTAAGCCCCTGCACTACACAAGCATCATGAGTAGACGGGTCTGTGCTGTGCTGATGGCTTCGGCCTGGGTGGGGTCCTGTGTGCATTCTTTAGCTCAGATTTTTCTTGCCTTGAGTTTACCTTTCTGTGGTCCTAATGTGATTGATCATTATTTTTGTGACTTGCAGCCCTTGTTGAAACTTGCCTGTGCAGACACCTATGTGGTCAACCTACTGTTGGTGTCCAATAGTGGGGCCATTTGTACAGTGAGTTTTGTCATGCTGATGTGCTCCTATATTATCATCTTGTATTCTCTGAGAAACCACAGTGCTGAAGGGAGGAGAAAAGCCTTCTCCACTTGCATCTCCCACATCATTGTGGTCATCTTTTTCTTTGGTCCTTGCATATTTATATACACACGCCCGGCAACCACCTTCCCCATGGATAAGATGATAGCTGTGTTTTATACACTTGGAACACCTTTGATCAATCCTCTGATTTACACACTGAGGAATGCAGAGGTGAAAGATGCCATGAGGAAGTTATGGAGGAAAAAGTTGATTTCAGATGACAAAAGATGAACTGGTGTTTCAATTTTTTCTTCATAGTTCAGATTCACCTAGAAGCCCATTGAGAATCTTATATTTTTATTGTGGTGTTAACATCATCAGGGAGCATGAGAATTCATTCGGCACCAGGTACAAACAGCCATGTCAAGACACATGCCTTAGATGCTACCTGCTGTGTCTCTCCCTCTCTTGGATGCCTGGAATCACTGTGGTTTTGACCTAGTGTTTTCCCTGCCCGTTTTCATATTGACTTTTCATGTTCTCTGTTTCCAAGTTATGTTTTATATGCTTATATCCACAGCCTGGCAGGCTTTTCCTCCTTCAAATGACTTCCTTTGTATTAGACAGTTCAGTCACATCATGTCTGATTATGGAGCTTCAACTTGGTTGTTCTTGGTTGACTGAGGAGAGAGCACCAGATTCAAATGATTGTAAAATCCTCATGTTTTAAGGGACAATATATTAGCTAGGTAATTCCCTTTTATTTCATGAGGTCATACTTCAAATTCTTCTCATATTTATTTAGATTCTTCTAGAACAGTGACAAAACATAGTGTAAATATTTACCTTTCTGAAAGAATATTTTTACCTTGGGAAATTTCTGATAGTTGGAGTGGTACTCTTTGTATTCTTTTTGTACAAACTTTTTGCTTCTACAATGATCACTTCTAATTTGGGGGGAACACTAAGCTTTTCTTGGGTCATACAAATTATAATAATTTATTTGCACTTTTGGGTTATTATGACTGTAGCATGCATGTCCCAAATTAAGTAGATATATTCTTGTGGGCTAGATGTAAAGCATAGAAGCAACCAATGGTTGAAATAGGGAATTTGAATTTAATAACCGATAAAAATGTTAAAACTCAGAAGAGTTTTTTTTTTTTTTGGCCTTGAAACAGAAATAATTACATCACATGTATGAAATATCTTAGTTAGTTTTTTTTTAAAGATTTTTTTATTTATTTATTTGACAGACAGAGATCACAAGTAGGCAGAGAGTGAGGAAGAGAGTGAGGAAGGAAGTGAGGAAGGAAGTGCTGAGCAGAGAGTCTGATGCCTGGCATGATCTCATGACCCTGGGATCATGACCTGAGCTAAAGGCAGAAACTTTAACCCACTGAGCCTCCCAGGCACCCCAGTGGGTTTTAATAGAATCTAGAAAAGAGGGTAACTTGAGAGAGAACAAGATATTTGTATATAGTCTGCATTTTTGCAGTGGAGAAGGATTTTACCTTTTGTCACCATCCATTAACATTGCAGTATTGAGTTACATGATCACTAAGAATCTTTCAGTTTTAACCTATTTTCTGATTTGTATTTTTATCCATATAGAATATTTAATACGAGTATTTTTGTTTTCTTGAACATAATTTTTTAATTTATAAATTACTAAATTACATCAAAATTGCTAAGTTTGTATTAACTTTATTGTACTGGGAACATTAGAACATCTTAGCTTGAGGTGCACCTGGCTAGCTCAGTTAGTAAAGCATGTGACTCTTGATCTCAGTATCATGAGTTTAAGACTTATGTTGTGTGTGGAGGCTACTTAAAATAAAAATTAAAAAAAAAGAAAAAAAGAACTTCTTAGCTTGGAAAGAAAAAATCATCTATTTCTCTGTGTGGGAATGGAATGCCATGATTCCACAGTAAACACTAATGACATATACACATCACTTGGATTCAGAATTCATCCATCTCAAGCAGTTTATCATTGATCATAGTTGCTGATTTTCCTCTTGCAAGGGTCACACTTCAGTAGATCTTAGTTGGCAGAGTTTTAGTTGAAGTCCTCTTCTATTTCAAGACAAGGCATATATGAAAAGGGGAGCATGTTGGATCTCATTTAGGTACCTCCCCAGAGACACTATATTCAAAATGTCTCCTGGATATGCTTCTGATATGGAATTCCTGTGGTTCCTGTAACCATGTCTGTTGCCAATAGAGATTGATCTAATTTCAGTTCAGAATTTTGTGATAAAGATAGTGGAACTGCCAGCATGACGGAACATGCAACCTCACCAGGATTTTTTTTTTTTTTTAATGTCAGTGTTTTGATAGAGAAACAGTAGGACTCTGACATCTAAAGTAGACATATTTGTGTGGGTAAGAGAGAGAACCATGAACTCGCAGATGAACTTGCAACCTTGTGGTTGTCATAAGTAACTCCCTCTCCCTTGAAAGAGGGCAACAACAGTCTTCTCTTGCCTAGACACCTTGTGATTATCTCATTTGAATAAGTTGTCAGACAATGATATCTGGTCTCTTCCTGAGATTCCTCCCACACTCTTTGCTGTTTCCAAATATCTAACCAGGTGCAAGTCACAAGGAAGGCCAAGCAGGAAAGTCCAGCCTTGCTCTAGTAGAACACGTCATACATGAAAGAACTGTAGGATTACAGTTGGCCACAACGTGCAAGTTTGATCTAGGGGAGTCCTTAATGGTAGGGGTGTTTTCAGTGTGGTAAACAGAAGTTTAGAGTTGAGGTCTATCTTGATCAACTTTTTGCAGACCCACATCATTGGAGATGCCTCATCGAATAACTATGTTATTTGCTTTAGTCACAGAACTATTTGTTAGATCTGTGGAAAAGTAGTATAAGAGAGAGCTGCCTAAAGTATGAAAGTATTGCTAGTCCATTTTTTTAAATCTTAGGTATTGTCATAATCTCATAGTCTGTATTATTCTTGTGTTTGCTAGTTTAGGAGTGAATGTGATTTAAACTGAGTTAATATTCAGAGGGCTCTAAAGTAAATTGCTTGAAATAATTAAATCCCAAAGTTTCTAGGTAGAAAAGTATCCCATCAGGAAGTCATCAATATGTCCATATTCACATAAAATATTCAGAGAAAATAAGCTCAAGTGAAAGAATCAAAACATGACAAGACAACATGACATGAGGATTGAGCATAGAGTATATAAATGTATATATATGTATTATTTTTTATTTTTATGCTTCTTATCATTCTTAGAAACATCTTTAATACTAGTGTTAAACACTTCACATGCATGCAGAATGTTATCACTTCCATTACTGATGCTATGTTGTTCTCAATGCCTCTTACAAGTTCTTATTTTTTTAATCACAATCATACTACAATATATTAATATATCAAATCAATATGTTGTATACCATAAATTTACACACAATATAGTAATTAAAGAAAAAAGATGTTCTTTTTAAAAGGGCTATCCTGAAGATAAATTTTGATTCAAACTTTGGAGGAACTAAGGCAACATCGGTGAGTAGTGAAAAACAATAATGGAATTTCTCTTAGTAAAAATGTACATACTTTAAGTAATTTTGCCTACTGTTGCATGTAATAATTAAAATAAAACCCTTTACAGCTAAAAAAAATTGATATATCTGAACATAGAATCTTTTGACATGAAACACTTACTTAGGACTTGAAATTTTATGTTAAGAGTTAATTTGTGTCCCTCAAGAAAAGAATATTTTGGAGCCCTAATCCCCAGCACCTCAAAATTCAACCCTATTTAGGCATAATGTAAGTGCCTGACAGTGGATTCTTCTTCTTCTTTTTTTTTTTTTTTTAAGATTTTACTTATTTATGAGAGAGAGAGAGAACTCACAAATAGGGCCACTTCTACCCTGTGAGGTAGAAGCACACTTTCCTCTGAGCAGGGAGCCTGATGGAGGACTGGGTTCCAGGACTCTGGGATCATAGGAACCAAGGGCAGGCACGTAATTGACTGAACCCCCCAGGATTCCTGGCTTTTTATTTTATTATAATGTAAAGTACTAACATTAACCTTTGATGGCTGGATCATCCATTTTAAAGACATCTCATCTGGAATGAACACAATGTCAGCTACACAACTAGGTAAGGGGTCAGGCTGCCCTACCAATGAAGTCCCCCATTTGGAAAGCTCTGGGGGAATTCTAGCTGACTTGACCATTTGTGTGACTCTGTGTTTTTCTTTCTGTACTTTATGTTTTAAATTCACCAGTAGTGAACCCCCAAATCCTGGGTACCCCACTCTTGAACCTAATAAAGGCAGAACCTTAGATTGGTGAGATCTTTCTGTCTCTCCCTGTCTCTCTGTACCTGTGATCAAACTGTGTGGCCTCAGGCATATGATGTACACTCTGTGACTTGTGAGTAATAAACCTTGTTTCTCAAAGTCCCTTCATTTTTGTTTGGGGAAAGGAGGAGAAACTGAATAAGAACACAGGCCTCTATTTGGGGTTCTCAGAATTGCAATTTGGGGAGCATGGATTTTGGTGTAACCAGGAAAAGTGTCCTGCTCATGGGGGGAAAGCAAGGTTTTTTGTTTGTTTGTTTTAAGAGAAAGAAGAAAGGAGTGATCACATGATTTAGATAAAGAAGAGAGAGAGAGAAAAACAAAACAAAACATAAAAACACAAACTCTTCATTTGGTACTGACAGATGGAACTGCTTTTTGATTACTTTTTCCTTCTCTCTTTTTTCTTCTTTCTTTCTTTCTGAGAGAGAGGGCAGGGAGATGGGGCAGACCAGAGAAAGAAGGGAGAGAGTCCCAAGCAGGCTTCACACTCAACACAAAGCTGGATCTCACAGCACTGAGATAATAACCTAAGCTGAAAACAAGAGTGTGACAC
Organism: Taxidea taxus jeffersonii; assembly: GCA_003697995.1. NCBI lineage: Eukaryota > Metazoa > Chordata > Mammalia > Carnivora > Mustelidae > Taxidea > Taxidea taxus. Next base: position 8,735 of record ML098369.1, on the reverse strand, counting down.
CTAACCCACTAAGCCACCCAGGGACCCCGCTTTTAATTACTATTGATTTTTCTACTGATGCTGTCAAACAAAACTATTCCTGGTATGCTGTAGTTAATGTTTCTGTTCTCATGAAGTTCTTATTAATAGTTTTACGGTCTTAATGATAGTTGTTCTGTTGGATTTTCTGAGTAATTGCTTGTAAAAACAATTAGTGTTCAAGAGTTTATTCCTTAGAAAGGAGAATGGAACATCAAGATGGAGTCTCTTGTCTCCAGAAATTTCCTAGCTGGAAAGGGGAAAGGCTGGGGAGGGTAAACTCTTAGCTCCCAGAGGGCTTTGCATGTGGCCCCTCTGTCTTCAAAGTCAAGACTGGTGCATTTTAGTTTAATTGTACTTTGAATCTCTCTTACTCTTCTGTTGCCGGTCATAAAAAATTATCTTCTTTTAGAGAGCTTGTGGGATTAGATAGGATCAAAACACATAACTCAAAGTTAACATACCAATAACCTTAATTACATTGTTGAAATCTCTTTAGACATGTAATTCTACATTTAACATGTGCTATATTTTCATATTTCCAGTTCCCAGGACTAGGGCAGGAAATCCTGAGGGACATTTTGGAATTATGTCTACCACAATGTAAAAGGAATTTTGAAAAAATTGTAGCTTTACCCCAAGAACCAGAGAATGCACATCTCAATTTGTATAAAATGAGGATAGTTCTATTCCTATTAAATATGCCACTTTTGCATCCTCTTTGAAATGTTATCCATGTGGAAAATAGGACAACCCCTTATGTGTGGAATCAAGTCTTAGAGGAAATATAAGTCACATTTTATATTAACTTAATCCTTGAATCCAACTAAATGTATAATCTTCATCAAGTAGCTTACACAATCAGTTCAGCTATAACAAACTGTCTACATGCATGAACACATCAATGTCATGGATGAGGGCCTGGAGTGTGGAATTTATATTTCAGTGTCACAGAGGTTTGTGCAGTGAACTGTTGTCTTTTTTTTCCTTGAGTATAAATAATTTCAGTCTAAAGATTGTGATTGAAATGCATTGTCCTGGAGATATTTCTAAGTTTTCTTTGTAAATTGTGCCAGAAAGTTTCTAATAATAATAGTGAATAATAGCAATAATACTAATTGAAATAATAATATTGATTACATGTTACTGATGTATGATAAAATAATTATAGGAGAAGAAGTAAATTCCAGTGAGATAAGTGTCTTACCCAAAGTCACATTGCCCATGAAAGGTACACGTGGGATTTAAACTCAGACTCTCTGGCTTCGATGTCTGAGGTGGTAACATGAATCATCCTGGACATCTGGCAAATGCAATTCACATAAAACTGCCTCTTCTACAAAATGTGTAAGCTGTATATCTAATAAGATTTTGACACTGTTGATATGGTGCGTCGTTCAGCCATTTTCCTGTTTCCATTCATATGTACACAGCGCTCCTTGCAGTATTTCTGACATCAAAAACACAGAAATTAAATTATTTAGGCAATGAAACAGAATTATAACTGTATTATAATAAAGCATGAAAAAATAAATCTTTTAAATTTTATGTTACTTTGCCATCATCAAATAATCAAAACTATAAAAATTACCTTAGTAATTTATTTTGTTGGTGCAATTGAGGTTCTACTATGAGCAGACTATATAAGTTGGAAAATAAAAGTTTGTATCCTAAGTACTATAATTCACAATTTATATGCAATTTTGAAATATGCAGCACATTATTTTATTATTTCAATAAAAATTCAGACACACTTATTAAGACCTTACTCTGTGTAAAATGTGGAAATACCAGTCACAATCATTGTAGGGTCGGTAGCATCTTAGCAAGGTTGAATTCTACTATACTAGTTACTAGCTGCCGAGTCTTGTCAATTATCTCTTTGTGCCTCTGTGGAAATATTAATATCATCTCATGGGGTCATTATGTGCATTAAATTTTAAAACCCTTTTAAAGTCCTTAGCACAATTACTAGCACATTGTAATGACTTTTCGCTTACTGTTGTTACACTTGCCATGATCAAAATTTAAATTTTTAAATACAGTCTGAAGAACAATAGATCCTATTTTCATTGAGCTAATAGTCTATTGAGAAAATGAGAGAACACCACCAATATTTAAAGAAGAGACACAAAGCCCCCCAAAACAAAATGAAAAAAACCTTCAAACAACCCATGAAAGGATAGTCAAATGATCTGGTGAAATGAGGTATTGTGAGTGTAATGGGATGACTTGGGACATGGAATTAGGTTTCAGAAAGGTGATATAAAGAGGATAAGCTTTGTGAGAATGGGGGCATTTAAGTTTGACCTTAGTTATTATAAAAAGCCAAATAACTTCAATATTAATAAATAATTAGCTTTGATAAGGGAAGCAGTGGAAGACCTGTAATAAATATAATGGATGCATTAGGGTTCATTCCTTGTGTAGAGAAGAATAAGGCCACTTTAAAAATTTTATCACTGACCATGGAAACTGTATTCGATACTTAACATCATATATTTGATATTTGAAACAATCTAAAAAAAAACTATTTTCAAAAGCACATTTGAAAAACCAAAGCAAAAGCAAATTAAAATCACCAGAGTTTATTTTTACTGGCCTTGTCCAAGATTTCCCATAGGGATTGCAATTGGCAGGTACAGTTCTCACCTGCATCCAGTGCCTTTATATACTTTTCCTGACTGGTCCCCTGTAGCTCCTCCAGGAGACCCCAGCCCTGCTTATTTAGGGAAGTAGACCCTGAAAATCATTATTGCACCAAAGGGGAAAAAAGGCAAGACAGAAAGGGCCAGATGCAGTTGAGATTTTCCTTCCAGTTTTATGATATACTTCTCATTCTGGTACTGAGTATTCAGTTAGTTTTTAAGACATATTTATTTTCTTTTATTATTATTTTTTTGTCATCTCAAGTTTTTATTTATATTTCATCTAGCACACATATAATGTAATATTAATTTCAGGAGTAGAATTCAGTGATTCATTACATTTTAAATATAATTTGAAAACTGCCTACAAAGTATGGAAATTTTTCCTTCACTTTTTTTGTTCTAAGAGATATATTTATCTTTTGACTTTGAGATTTTTTTTTAAATTTGTTGTCATGAGTTCAAGAAGACAAGAATATCCCTTTCAATTTTAATTGGAATTGGCTGATACTAAAAATGTGAGTTCTTATATATATATTTTTTTCCTTTTCCATCTTTTCTTTATTCTTACCTTTTCTATTTTTGCATGCTTGAGCCTATGTGATCTCTTTGAACAGCTATAGAATCATCCATCCTTATTCATTTGTTTAATAAAGTAATTTTTACATGAATATAATTTATGAGATATATCTCCTTGGTAACAATTTCTTTTATGACCTTTTAAGCTTCTAATTCATGTAACAATTTGACATTTTAATAGTTTACAAAACATCTTTAAAAGGTCTGTTGTAATAAAAAATGAAAAAAAAATGGGAATGCTACTTTGAATTCCTGGTCTCAAACACGGGACTCTCTAGCTGTCAGATTATGAGGTTCAGAGATATTGTGGAATGTTGTGTACTCTACTTTGGAAATAAAGGAAAGGAATGATAAAAAAACAATAAAAGTTTGGAAAAAATCAAATAATTGAATAAGATAAGCAATAAGTTATAAAGAGAATAAAGATAATAAGATAATTATGGGAAATTAATTGATAATTTTGATAAACTTGTAAATGAGTTACTAAATCACTTGATTAAAAAAATTAGTTCTTTGTGAGTGGAAGGATCCATGAAAACTACAATTCCTTATTTTTCTTAAGAGGAAATAGATACCAATGGATTTGAGGAACTTTTTCCTAATTCCCCTAATCAGGGAGTGGCAGACCAGTACAAGAAACTCTATTTCTTGCCTCACAGTGCCACAGGTCTGTAATACTGAGCAATAATTCCTGATATTTGAAATGAACATATATTATATGAAGGAAAATTTCAGTGACCACACGTAGAAAAGTTCAAATTATATAATTGATGACTTTTTTTTTAGCAAAGATATATCTGATATATATTAAATTTTTTAAAAAATCCTGCAGAAAACTAGAAAATGAACTAAGTAAAATAGAGGGATAAATTTTTTTTTTTTTGGACAGTTTCAGGAGAGTAGTATTAATTCTTCTTTAAATGTTTGGTAGAATTCCCCTGGGAAGTGGTCCAGCCCTGGGCTCTTTTTCTTTGAAGAGTTTTGATGAGTGCTTCAATCTCCTTACTGGTTATGGGTCTGTTCAAGTTTTTCTTTCTTCCTGGTTCAGTTTTGGTAGTTTATACATTTCTAGGAACACATCAGTTTCTTCCAGATTGTCTAATTTGCTGATGAATGGTTGTTCATATGTTCTTATAATTATTTGTATTTCTTTGGTGTTGATTGTGATCTCTCCTCTTTCATTTGGGTTCTTTCTCTTTTCTGTTTGATAAGTCTGGCCAGGGGTTTATTAATCTTTTTACTTCTTTCAAAAAACCAGCCTCTAGTTTTGTTGATCTGTTCTATTGTTCTTTAGTTTTCTCTTTCATTGATTTCTGCTCTGATCTTTATTATTTCTCTTCTCCTGCTGGGTTTAGGGTTTGTTTGCTGTTCTTTATCTAACTCCTTTAGACATAGGTTTAGGTTTTATATTTGAGACCTTTCTTGTTTCTTGAGAAAGTCTTTTATTGCTATATACTTTTCTCTTAGGACTACCCTTGCTGCATTCCAAAGATTTTGAACAGTTGTGCTTTCATTTTCATTTATTTCCATGATCTTCTTTAACTCTTCTTTAAGTTCCTGGTTGAGCCATTCATTCTTTAGTACAATGCTCTTTAGCCTCCTTGTATTTGAGTTCTTTCCAACTTTCCTCTTGTGATTGAGTTCAAGTTTCAAAGCATTTTGGTCTGAAAATATGCAGGAATGATCCCAATCTTTTGGTACAGGTTGAAACCTGATTTGTGACCCAGGACGTGATCTATTCTGGAGAATGTTCCATGTGCACTAGAGAAGAATGTGTATTCTCTTGCTTTGTGATGGGATGTTCTGAATATATCTCTTCTGTCCATCTGGTCCAGTGTATCATTTAAAGCCTTTATTTCCTTGTTGATCTTTTGCTTAGATGATTTGTCCATTTCAGTGCTTGGGTGTTAAAGTCCCTACTACTATTGTATTATTCTTGATTTGTTTCTTTGATTTTGTTGTTAATTAACTTATATAATTGGCTGATCCTATGTTAGGGGCATAGATATTTTAAATTGTTAGATTTTGTAGGACAGACCCTTTAAGTATGATATAGTGTCCTTCCTCATCTCTTATTATATTCTTTGGCTTAAAATCTAATTTGTCTTACATAAGGATTGCTATCCCAGCTTTCTTTTGATGTCCATTAGGATGGTAAATTGCTTTCCACTCCCTCACTTTAAATCTGGAGGTGTCTTTGGGTCTAAAACAAATGTCTTGCAGACAGCATATTGAGGGTCTTGTTTCTTTATCCATTCTGATACCCTGTGTCTTTTGATTGGATCATTTAGCCCATTTACATTCAGGGTAACTATTGATAGATATGAATTTAGTGCCATTGTATTGCCGGTAAGGTGGCTGTTACTTTATATTGTCTTTGTTCCTTTCTGGTCTATGTTACTTTTAGGCTCTCTCTTTCCTTAGAGGACCCCTTTCAATATTTCCTGTAGGTCTGGTTTGATGTTTGCAAATTCTTTTAGCTTTTGTTTGTCCTGGAAGCTTTTTTTTTAAAGATTTTATTTATTTATTTGACAGACAGAGATCACAGTCATGCAGAGATGCAGGCAGAGAGAAAGAAAGGGAAGCAGGTTCCCCACCAAGCAGAGAGCCCAATGCAGGACTCGATCCCAGGACCCTGGGATTATGACCTGAGCTGCAGGCAGAGGCTTTAACCCAGTGAGCCACCCAGGCACCCCTCCTGGAAGCTTTTTATTTCTCCTTGTATTTTCAATGGCAGCCTAGCTAGTATTACTGGGTGCACATCTTTCTCGTTTAGTGCTGTGAATATATCATGCCAGTCCTTTCTGACTTGCCAGGTCTCTGTGGATAGGTCTGCTGCCAATCTAATATTTTTACCATTGTAGGTAACAGACCTCTTGTCCTGAGCTGCTTTCATGATTTTGTCTTTGTCTCTGAGACTTGTAAGTTTTACTCTTAGATGACATGGTGTCGATCTATTTTTATTGATTTTGAGGGAAGTTATCTGTCCCTCCTGTATTTTGATGCCTTTTTCCTTCCCCAAATTAGGTAAGTTCTCCACTATAATTTGCTCCAATATACCTTCTGCTCCCCTCTCTCTTTCTTCTTCTTCTGATCCCAATTATTCTAATTCTGCCTTATGGTATCACTTATCTTTTGAATTCTCCCCTCATGATACAGTAATAGTTTATCTCTCTTTTTTCCAGCTTCTTTATTCTTCATCATTGGGTCTTCTATATCACTAATTCTCTCTTCTGTCTTATTTATCCTAGCAGTGAGTGCCTCATTTTTTTTAATTATACCTCATTAATAGTCTTTTTTTATTTCAACTTGGTAGATTTTAGTTTTTTTTTTTTTTTTTTCCAGAAAGAGGTTCTCTATTATCTTCTATGCTTTTCCCAAGACCAGCTATTATATTTATAATCATCATTCTGAACTCTAGTTCTGACATGTTACTAATGTGCATATTGATTAGGTCCCTGGCAGTTGGTACTACCTATTTTGTGTTTTTTTTTTTTTTGAGATGCATTTTTCCCCCTTTTGTCATTTTGTCCAGAGAAGAAGAAATGAATGCAAGAACGGAATGCTAAAAGGGTAACAATAACCCCAGAAAAATATACACCAAACAAATCAGAAGAGACTCATAACTGGGGGGAAATGAAGGAAAAAAAATATATGATCAGGCTGGTGAATAGAATAGAGCCATACCCTAGATTTTGGATATATTTTGGTCTGTTATAAGAAAGTGCCTCCCAAAATTTTAAAGAAGGAAAAAAATATATATATATACATATATATATGTATATATATATACAAAAATAAGGGTAAATAGGATGAAAGGATAGAACATTACTATAAAGATAAAAATTAAAAAAAATAAAAAGGAATGATTAGAAGTTGGTTGAAAAAAGAAAGGAAAAAAAAAGGGGAGGGGAGAGGCTGTAACCAGGTGGAAGACTAGAACAAAGCCATGCACTAGATTTAAGGTGTATTTTGGTATGTTAAAAGAATATATAAAGTTAAATACAATGAAGGCATAGAATATGACTGTTAAAATGAAAATTAAAAATGGTTTAAAAAATCCATACAAAGCCAAACACTAGATTTAAGGTGTATTTTGGTATGTTAAAAGAAACTGTATCCCAAAATTTTTAAGAAAGAAAAAAAATATATATATATATATATATATATACATACATACACACACAGACAAAACATAAAGTTAAATACAATGAAGGCATAGAATATGGCTGTTAAAATGAAAATTAAAAACGGTTTTAAAAAAAGTACTAATAAGATGGTTAAAATAGGAAAGAGGAAAATTAAAAAAAAATAAAAGGAAAGAGGAAAAATAAAATTAAAACAATTTACTTTGAAAGACTAAAGAATCATGGGGAATAAAGCCATAAATTCCTTGTGCTGTATTCTCCTAGCACTAGAGTTTTGCGGTTCTCATTGATCAGTAAACTTGGCCTTGGCTGGGTGTTCTTGCTGATCTTCTAGGGGAGGGGTCTGTAGCAGTGATTCTCATGTGTCTTTGCCCCAGGCAGAATTGCACCACCCTTGCCAGGAGCCAGGCTAAATAATCTGCTTGGCTTTGCTTTCAGTAGATTTTGTTCCCTGAAACCTTTCCATAGCTTTAGAGGATGAGAATGAAAATGGTGGCCTCCAAATCTCTGGCCTGGAGGAGGTGAGAGCTTGGGGCCCCACTCCACCATTCGCTCTCAGAGAAAAGTAATCAATCACTCCTATCTCCCGGGTCTCTGGCTGCTCTTCTTCCTCGCCTGGCCTGTGACTGAGTGTTTCTATCTCTGGCATATGGCCCTGTTTGGAGTCTCCAAACCCAGAATATTCCTGCAGTGCACTCCTGTGCTGCTCCTCCTGGGAGGTCTCCTCATATATGCCACTTGTGGGGTCCCTGCTCAAAGAGCAGTATCCTGACTATGCTGGGGATCACAGTTTAAGGTAACAGTGAGCTGAGAGCCCCCTCCTTGGTTCTGTCTTTGCAGCCAACTTCCCTGCTCTAATCCCTGGGAGTTCTGCTAACTCGGGTACCCTCAGTCTTTCTGTGACCCGAGGGTCCTGAGACCACACTGTCCCAGTGAGGGCTCTACCCGTGCCCCACTTGGCCACTTGAGTGACACCCCTCAGCAGAGCCCACTTCTAAAAGTTCTGATTTTGTACTCCACTGCTCTATCACTTGCTGGGAGCCATCTGACAGAGGCTCCCTCTCCCTTCAATCTGTCTTCACATATATCTCCTCAGATTTACTTCTCTGCATGGGCTACCTTCCAGAAAGTGGTAACTTTTCTGTTCATAGAATTGCTGCTATTCTTTCCTTCAATCTTCTATTGAATTTGTAGGTATTCAGAATGGTTTGATAACTATCTAGCTGAATTCCTGGGACTGGACAAAATTTAGGTCTCCTACTCCTCCACCGTCTTGCTCCTCCCCCTCTGCATTTTAATTCTTTCTGAATTTTGGAATCAGCTTTTCACAAAAAAAAAAAAA
>RCUC01113732.1:0-66087 GCA_003697995.1 Taxidea taxus jeffersonii | reverse complement strand
GGGGGGGGGTCGGGCCTGGGCCTGGCTGGAATGTGTGGAGCTGGTGGGTGGGAGAGCGGGGGACGGATCCCCCTCCCTGCCCCCACTGGGGGCCTCTGAGTGGCCTCCTCCTCAAGCCAGCTTGAGCGTGCTGACTGGGAAGGAGGGCATGGTGACCATGGTCACAGGGTTGAGCACTGTCTGGCCCACCAGCTGGGGGTGGTGCACCACCTGAGCCCCCACAGCTGGCTTCGCCATGACAGTGGCCGGGGGCCCCAGCCCGGCTGTGCCATTCACTTGCTGGTGTGAGAGGGTGTGGGCAATGTGGCTCACTGCCACGGGCTGGCTCACTGCCACGGGCTGCGGATACAGGGGCAGCTGGGAGCCGAGGTGGGCCACGTGGTTGAGGGTGGCAGGGTGCACGGTGATGTGGCCAATGGGAGGCGTGGCGGGGGCCAGCTGCACAGCAGGGCTGGGGGCCGAGGGGGCGATGTGAGCGATGTGCTTGCCGCCTGGCCCCTGGAGAACGTGGTTCACAGTCTGGATGACTGAGGCATGGGTGGTGGCCGTGTGGGCGATGACCGTGGAGCCCCCGCCAGCTGCCGCCACTAGATGGGCTGGAGCTGGCACCAGCGTCTGGGCAGGGGCAGCCGCTGGGGGAGGAGGGGCCGGCAGCGGTGTCTTCTGTGGTGGCGGTGGCTGCTGCCCAGGCAGGTGGACGGGAGACAGGGCCACAGGCTGGGGGTGGGGGTGTGGATGGGGAGGCAGAGGTGCGGAGGCGGCACTGGGCGGGGGCTTCGGCAGCTCCGGGTGGGGACGATGACTCAGTTTAGGTGGGCCCAGGCCAGCCTGGTCCTCCTCCATATCCTCGTCTATGTTGTCCTCACCCTCTGTGGGGGGACATGGGGACAGGGACAGGTTAGAAAGGCTTGGGAAACAAGAGGTCGGAGCAGTAAATGCCCCCGGAGTCTGGGGACAGGGAGCTGGGGGGCGAGTGCCTGGCCAGGGAGGGGCAGGAGGGTGCTCACCAGAGGCTGTGGAGGTGGAGGCCTGGTCGTCCTCGGGCTGGCCAGTCTGCCGGAGCACACGGTCGATCTCCAGCACATCCATCCACTGGCTCAGCTCATGCTTGAGCTCTGTCAGCCGCTGCTGGGTAGCAATCTTCTCCCGCGCCAGCCGCTCCATCTCATGCTCGTATTCCTTCTCTTTCCTCTTCAGGGACTGGAGAACAAGGCAAGGGCCTGAAGCATATCCTGAGCAGGAGCTATAAGGCCCCCAGTACTGCCGACCACTCCCCAGAGGCACCCTGTTCTCAAGGTCCCTCGGCCCCCAGCGGTAGGCCCACAGGGAGGGGGCTGCTGGAGACCACAGCCACCCCTGCTTTGTGGCCGGGCCCGGGGGGGCCCCATGTCCTGTGGACTGCAGGTGCTCCAGCGGGCACCACGGACAGAAAGCACGGATGCAGGTCAGCTCCCCCCACCCCGGGATAAACGCCCTCCCCCCTCCATCCTCCCCACAGCCTCCTCCCTCCATCCTGTGGGGGACAGAAGGGGAAACAGACTTCTCAGTGCTGCTCAAGGCTCAAGGGACCACTCATACCACGCTGTTGATCACCGAGCCACAAGCTACCCTCCTTGGAACTCATTCCCCAAATACCCCACACGATCGTGCCCTTCTCTCCACAGCATCATCCCCTAGTCTCCTCCACTTCAGTTTCCCTGAGCATGCCCCTGAGACTTTGTGGCATACAGACCTCCCCCTTGCACTGGACCCCCTGCATTTCTTCCCGACCCGCCTCCATCTCCTTAATCACGGGCAGCTGCTGGCTCTGCACCCCCAGCCCGCCATGGGGTACTCCCCATGGTGCCTCCCTGGGCTGTCTCTCAACAACGTGGTTTCACTGCCCGCAGCCCTCTAGGCTCCTCTCCAGCCTGCTGATGGACCCTCAAACCCTGGAATGTGCCCCCCTCCTTCCACACCTGTAGCTGAGTTGCACTGACCAATGAACAACAGCTCCACAGCACCTCTCACATTAAGCACTGCTGCCACCTCCACCACAGGGTCCAGGCTGGCCCTGTCCCATGACCCGGAGGCACCCACCTCACTAAGAACACCAGTAGGGAGCGCCCTTGGCCACGGGACCCCTAGCTGCTTCAGCCCCTCCAGGTGCACAGGGAGCTGGGGCCCCTCACACAGGCCATGCCTCCCCTATCAGAAGGATCCCCTGACTTCTCTGTAGCTCCAAAAGGCCAGCCTGTGTCCTCTGCCTCAGCTCCCGTCCTCTGTGACCTCCTGACTCTGACGCTTTATTAAATGGATGCCTCGAAGTCTTGCAGGCCTCCTCACTGCCAGCTTCTCCTTGGCCCAGGCATGTTAGGAGCGCTGGGGCCACCAAACACGGCCACTCTTGCCCTGCAGCATCCAGAAGCCTGGGAACCTGCGCTGCTCCTGAGCTCCTGGCTTCCAAGGCTGTTGGCTACACAGGTGCAGAACCCACTGACCCTGTACACACCAAACTACCCAGCTAGTCTTGGTTTTCCTCTCTGAACCCTGTCTCACACATAGACCCATTCTTGCCTCTCTGCCTCTTATCTGCTTGCACTCCAAGCCCACACCCGAGCACTTAATAAGACGATCAGTACTTAATCACACACTAAAATCACCCCTAAAAACTTCCTGTTTTGTCTTTCCACCTCAATACACACTGGCCCTGTCCTATGCTGTGAGTAAAAGCCAGGACTACTCAAGCCAGGACTACTCCATAATTAGCTTTTCTCCCTTGACCCTACCAGCAACCGTATCTTAGCCCCAGCGAAAGGATCTGTGAGGATGTGAGCCTGTGGATTCCCACCTCTATCCTGTCCCTCTCCTTTATCACAGGAGAATCAAGTTACCCCATCACATCAAGTTTCCCTTGACTCCATTTACTACGAGCTGAGCAGCCTTCCTGGCTGTTCAGTTGCCCCTCCTGGGTATGGCAAGATCCTCGACTTCCCCCACTCCCTCCAGTAGCTCCAAACTCTTTGTATTTCTGACCTCACCGCTCAAAGATGCCTCCAACCGTTACTGCTGCAACACATAACCCAAATAGAACCTTACTCTGTTCTGGCCTGAAACCCGGTAGCTTTACAGTTCTGCCAGCAGTTCCAGGCCACACATAGCCTCCTCTGCATCCTGGCTTTTGAGATTTAACCTGCTTCTCTCCACAGTTCTACCAGAAAGATCTCTCCCTTACACACACACACACACACACACACACACACACACACACACACACGTCACACGTCTGGCTTCTCACCTGGCTCTACCCTGAGAGGCCTGTGCTGGACATGACATCAGATGAGGCCGTACCAATGATGGGGCCTGTGTTGAGTCAGCTCTCACTTGAACCTGGCTGCTGGGGGCTGGAAGTGGCTATCCTAAACTTTACCCACCAGCCAGGGAGAGCAGATTTCTGGCTCTGGGAGGCACTCAGAGGTCAACACCTCTTCTTCTTAACTAGCCCAGTTCTCCACAAGCCTAGAGGCCCCTGGAAAGTTTCCCCAGATTCTAGCTTTGTCCACACTGCTTCATTTTATTATTATTTTTAAAAAGATTTTACTTATTTATTTGACAGACAGAGATCACAAGTAGGCAGAGAGGCAGGCAGAGAGAGAGGAAGGGAAGCAGGCTCCCCTCAGAGCAGAGAGCCCAATGCAGGGCTCGATCCCAGGACCCTGGCATCAGGACCTGAGCCGAAGGCAGAGGCTTTAACCCACTGAGCCACCCAGGTGCCCCCACACTGCTTCATTTTAAACACATTTCCTAAGACTGCCTGGATGCATAGTTTGGTACCTGCCTACTCCTCTGCCTGTTTTCGTCCACTTCACAGTGGCTTGCTTCAAATCCCGTAAGCACCTCAAGCCGCCCTGAGTTGTTGGCAAGGGGTGACAGCCTGCCCACCTCAGCACATACCGAGAGCCTTGAATCTATACAGCTAATGTGGTCTCTCTACTATTCCCATTTCACTGCCAGCTAGTGCCCTGCTGTCCCCATCTCTCCATGGCAACCCTCGTGACCATCTTTAACTTCCAAAACTGCATTCTGCTCCCCACTGCTGGAGAAACTTCAGAGAAAGCATTGGGCCTTCTGCCCTCTGCTTTGCATTAGGTCATCCTGAAACCTTCAGGTCCCAGCTCAAATGCCCCTTCCTCGGCTACAACTTTCCTCATTCCCTAGAACAGATTCTATGACCCCTGCCCCTATTACATCCTCATGGCACAGTCCTTTGTTTCTACTCTGCCACCAACACCAAACACATGACTAATGTATGAAGACAGAAACCCACACTTTTTTCTTTGCTCCCTGCCTTATTCTCAGAATCAGACACAGAGCTGTCCAAAGTACCTAAATGAATAAACAAATGAGTGAGGTTAAGGATTTAGAAGGCCTTGTAAGTTTTCTATTTATGCCTCCGTTGCCAGCCCTGGTACAAGCAACTCTTACAAACAGCCTGGGTACACGTCGCTGCCTACTCAGCCTAGGCCCATGTCTGCTACCTGTCTAGAAAGTGGAATGTGCTATTCCATCCTTCCCGTGTCCCAGTAATTGCGATTAAGCTGATATTTAGAGCGCAAATCCTAAAATCTCCACGAGGAAGATACTATTTTTTTCCTATTTAGCAAAATGGCAGTACAGAAGAAACTGATATTCACAGAAAACGTCACAGCATTTGGACAAGGATTTGCTCCTAGGTCATGTGACTGTGAATGACCGAAGAACCAGTAATATTCTCAAGACCAAGTTCTACAAAGACATGTCAGACAGAAGTAGGCCTCCTGCGGACCCTCCAATCCCCGCTCCTCGGGCCCCTCCTCCTCCGAGGCCAGACGGCCGCAATCGAGGCCCCGCCCCTCCCGGAGCACGCGCGCACCCACGCGGACTCGGCTTTGCAGCGTCACTCCCGGCCCGCGGCACCTCACCGCTCGGCAGCCCCGCCCCCAACCGGCCCTGCCAATCTCCGAGCCCGGTTCCACCCCTCTCGGGTGCCGGGAAGCTGCCTGGAGGCGCGCCAGCCACGCCCCCTCGCCTGCAGGGCGGGCGGAAGGGCGCGCGTTCGCGGGAGGCCGGGACAGAGCAGCCGGCTGGGAGCAGTGGCGTAATAGCGCCTCCGCCCCCCGAACGAGTCAGGCTCCGGTTACCTCAGGGCTGTGACCCCGCAGTCTTGGCGGGGGATGGGGAGGGAGGGGGGAGCCATGCTTCTGGCTCATATTTCGGTCGGACCCTCACTGACCAGGGGACCTTTGACGCTGCCCGGCTCCCCCTCACCCCCGCCCCCAGCTGCCCAAGCGCGTTGGCAGGGGGACCCCAAGCTGCCTCCGCCCCCACCCCGCGCGGGTAGGGAGCTCTAAGCTCCTCCCACTCCCCAACGGCTCGGTTCCGACTCCGTCTCCGCGGCAGCCGAGCGTGGCCACCCGCCCCACCCCCACAGCCTCCTTCCCGGCACGCGGAACCCTCGGCCGGTTTCCAAGGAAACCGAAACACGGGGCCGTCATGGCAACTGTCTTATCTGGCGGGAGCCCCCCCCCCCCGTACAGCGGAGGGAAGCCAGTGCCCAAAGGGGGTTGGGACACAAGGCCAAGAGGGCCCCCTGAAAAGAGGCTTTTAAAAACCCAAGCAGGAGGAGAGCATAATTTTTTAAAGGTTCGGTGACCCCAGGACTGCTTTGGTCACCCAGACCACCACATTTCCCCAGCCTCCAGGTTTAACCCTCAAAATCCAGTCGTAGCACCTCAACGCTCTCACTGAAGGATCGTAATCATTATGGGGTCAGGAGGGGGAGGGGGTACTCAGCCGCGCGCCGCCGTCTGCAAGCAGCCACGCCCAGGGGACTCCCCGCCCCTCCAGAGCGACTGACTCTCGGGCCGAGTCCGGGTTCCCGCCCAGGCACTGCGGGCGGGGTGGAGGCGCCGGGGCCGCTCCACACCTTTCTCACCCGCGGGAACACTAACCGCGCCGGACGCTAACGCGGACTCGGGCGCCTGCTCTGAAAACCGAGCTGCGGGGGTGGTACAGATGGCTGGGTTCCGTGGGGCGGCCCGGTAGGGGGCCGAGGGGAACGCCGCGGCCGCTCTCCCCGCGCACGCGCGCCCGTTCCCCCGCCCCCTTGCGGGCGGGGAGCCCCGCTGACGTCAGCCAAGCCATGTGCTCAGCGCCCGCGTGGAGGCGGGCGGGGGAGCCGAAGAGGGAGCGAGGGCGGGGCGGGGCCGCGGCTAGGGGAAGAGGGAGGGAGGGAGGGAGTGGGGAGGAAGCAGGCGCCTCGGCCACCGCCCGCCCGACTCTCCGCGGTGCTTCCCTCCCCCATACCTGGATGTACCGCAGCGCCGTCCGCAGCACACTCAGATTCGACGTCTTCTTATCGTCCACGTTGGGGATGTTACGCTTCAGGGTCTCAAAGCATTCCTTCAGATGGGCCCTCCTGGGGAGAGGGAGTGGCGCTGGTTAGCCAGCACCTGGGGGATGGGGGTGGGGAAGAAGACCCCAGGAGAACTTGGGGGACCAAGGGTGGGAGCAGTCCCCATGGGGGCTGTCGGGCCCAGAGACACACACGCAAGCACACACACCTGTTCTTCTCCAATTTGTTGTGTACTTCTCTGGTTCCGATCCTGAAACCCAGACAAACAGGAAGGAGGTTCAGGGAGGAGGACCCAATTCGGTGACCTTCCTGCCCCCTGCCCCCACTCCCCAAATGCCACAGGCAGTTTGCTCCCCAGATTCTCCGTACAAAGCTGCCATGGGAGACGTTCACCCTGCACGGAGGTGTGTATAGCTCCTGGAGGGCACACGTATGCTCATAATTCACAATCTCTAACCCTTCATCCTGCCCTTGTCCACCTGTGAGGAGACAGAGGGTCTCCTGGGGCTCACAGAAATAGCCAGTTGACCCCAGCCCTCACCCAAGAGATCTCCAATCCAATACTCTGTACAAAGGCCTGGCAGTGCCATCGGCTCATCATTGAGGGTGTCAGAGAACAAAGAAGCCTGACAACAAGAGAGGCCCATGGCCATTCCCCACTCCCTGGGTGGGGATAGACACAGGCACAGTAAGAACTGTCCAAATACAGCAGGACACTTCTCAGCTGGGGAGGCAGGATACCGCTTTGAAGGATGAGTTTAGGAGGGGGGGCTACCTTCTCTTGCACACACTGCCCAGAATGTGGGCAATTCTCCATCCCACCAGCCCGGACTCGGCTACACCTCACTCACCCCCCAGGTCTCTTCTTCTGTTCGCTGGATTTGACTTCTTCCGCTGGTGCCAACTTCAAGGTCCCAAGAGTGGTTGGGGCTGGCTGCTGGGGGGCCAGCTGGGGCTGAACTCCAGGGTGAGGTGCTATGGTCAGGATGGGTGTGGGGAGGGGCTGCAAAGGCTTGGGGCTGCCAGTGGGTGGAAGGGTGGTCTTGGAGTCTGGCAGCAGGGGAGCGGGATTGGGCACCTGTGGCCTAGTGGGCAAGGGAGCAGAATCCTTAATGCTGAGTCCAGGGGTGCTAACCAGGGCTGGCTGGCGAGGTGCCAGAGGCAAAGGCTGGGCTGCAGGAGGCAGCGGTGGGGGCGGGGGCAGGGGCTGAGGAGAGTTGGTCACTACTGGAATAGGAATGACAGTCAGTGGGGTGGGGGTGGCAAGTGGGGGTGGGGGCGCTGGAGGGGGTGCTGGGGGGGACAGAGGTAGGGGTGGTGCTTCAATGCGGGGCTCCTCCACAGGCAGGGCATGGGCCAGCCTGGCCAGGCTGCTGGCCTTCTTCTGCTCCTGCTCCCTCTCCCGCTCCAAGCGAAGCCGCTCCTGCTCCTCTAAGCAGAGAGAACACAAGAGGTTTCTCAGTAGGCCAACAGTCCTGGGCTTCAGCTTCTAAAGTCTTCCAACCACAAAGCATCCTCTGACGTTGTCCCAGTCAATGCTCAGGGACATGCCTGCTCAGCCTGAGACACCACAAATGCCCATCCACACCCAGCCAGGCATGGGGGCTAAGTGTTGGGGGCACGGCAGTGAATAGTGAAAAGAGGTCTGGTCTCTGCCTTTGGGGAGCCCAAGACCTAGGTGATGTGAGGAAGGACAAGTAGCAGAGAATAATCCATGCTAGGAGAGGAGAAGGGTGTTAGAAGGACAGAGCAGGAGCTGTCAGAGGGGATGCTGGAGGCCTGACCACCTGAAGGTTAAGGGGTTAGTGGGGCAGGGAAGTTCAGGAACAACAAGGCTGAGGGACATGGGGTGATAGTTATGGTGGGCAGAGAGAGGCCAGTCAGCAAAAGACCTCACAAGCCACCACAGGAGAATGTAGGAGAGGCAAATATTGTACAGCTTTTGGGGAAGGCCTTCAGCGGTATTTACCAAGTACCTTCCAGAAGGTAGGCAGCATCTTCATTTCAAGATGAAATAAATGAGCTCAGAGAGGTAAAGTGATTTGCTGAGGGTCAGAGAGTAAGTAACAGGTAAACTGGAACCAGACCCAGCCAGGAATTTTGACACCTGGCGGATGCCCATACCTGCTGTGTTAGCACATGCTCACTAGATGTCGGTGTGTACACACATACACACACACACACACACCTGGTCTGAATCCTCACTGGAGTCCATGCCACAGGCAGGGCAGGACATCACCTTCAGTTCACACATGAGGACATCAGGCCCAGGAGTCCCAGGCCAGGTCCCAGAGTCTGGTTTTCACAGAGACCACACAAAACCCATTCAGTCCTTCTCTGCCTTTTGTGCTAGAACTCATGGCTCCCAAATCCCTTCCCCTGGCCGTTCCCACCACCAGCAGCACAACCAGAAAGAGAAGAGGCAGGCGGTAAGGAAAAGAAGGCAGCCCCAAATAAAAATTTTAAAAAAAATTTTTTAAAAAGGGGCGCCTGGGGCACCTGGGTGGCTCAGCGGGTTAAAGCCGCTGCCTTCGGCTCGGGTCATGATCCCAGGGTCGTGGGATCAAGCCCCGCATCGGGCTCTCTGCTCTGCGGACAGCCTGCTTCCTCCTCTCTCTCTACCTCTCTGCCTACTTGTGATCTCTATCAAATAAATAAATAAAATCTTAAAAAATAAAAAAATTAGGGGCACCTGGGTGGCTCAGTGGGTTAAAGCCTCTGCCTTCGGCTCAGGTCA
Source organism: Taxidea taxus jeffersonii (assembly GCA_003697995.1). Taxonomy (NCBI): domain Eukaryota; kingdom Metazoa; phylum Chordata; class Mammalia; order Carnivora; family Mustelidae; genus Taxidea; species Taxidea taxus. Next base: position 56,977 of record RCUC01113732.1, on the reverse strand, counting down.
TGATCCCAGGGTCCTGGGATCGAGCCCCGCATCAGGCTCTCTGCTCGGCGGGGAGCCTGCTTCCCCCCCCTTCTCTGCCTGCCTATCTGCCTACTCGTGATCTCTGTCTGTCAAATAAATAAATAATTAAAAAAAAATAAAATAAAATAAAAAATTAAAAAATTAAAAAAAAATAAAAGGGGCGCCTGGGTGGCTCAGTGGATTAAAGCCTCTGCCTTCGGCTCAGGTCATGATCTCAGGGTCCTGGGATCTGCCCCACATCAGGCTCTCTGCTCATCGGGAAGCCTGCTTCCTCCTCTCTCTCTGCCTGCCTCTCTGCCTACTTGTGATCTCTCTCTCTCTGTCAAATAAATAAATAAAAATTAAAAAAAAAAATAAAAAAGAAGGCAGCCCCACACCTGTCCATTCAACATCCCCATGCCAGCCCTGCTTCAAGGTGAGACCTGCTCCGGGGCTGGCAGCCACCAGGGGAAGGGGAGGGCCCTTCCTGAGCCACAAGTACCTCCCCACCTCCACCCTGCCCGGGGCTCGCCAGGCCCCACCAATCTGGTTCCCTGGCTACAGGGCTGGGCAGGGTCCCTGGAGAGCAGCCGTAGCCCCCCAGGCCAGGGCGAAGGCTGGTCAACCAGCCCTCCTGCGGGACTGGCCACACAGCCGACTAACTGGGCTGACAGCAGGAGCCGGAAGACACGCCCCAAACATACCACACCACAAGGGGTGGGGCTGGAGGGCCAGGTAAGCTAAGAGCCCCCTACTGAGGAGGGCATCAACCCATCCAATGGTCTCTGGGGCTGAGGGCCCTCAGGCCAACCAACAAAGTGTGCACAAGCCAGGCTTGCTCCAAGCTCCTCCCTCCCACAGGGGAGATGAGGCGGGAGAAGGAAGTAGAGAGAGAGGGTTGTGAGAGGGGAAGCACTCAGAGGTCTCCCAGCAGCAAAGGCCTCTTCCATAGCTCCCCTGCCCTTCAGAAAGGGGAGCTGCCAGGCCTGCCCCAATGAGGGCAGCACTCTCCCAGGCCTTTCGGGCCGGCACTGGCTTATGTTACAGCTCCAGAGAAAACCAGTTCTCTGTGTTCCAGTTTCCCAGAGACCACACTAGCAGAGACGTCTGTGGAGAGTTCCACCTACCAGCCACCTAGTCCATACCCACACTGCTCCCCACCTCCCCCAACCCCATCCACTTCCGCTGAGCTCCAGGGCCCAACACAGTCCACCTTCACTCCTTTGGGCCACGACCCAAATTCCTTCACTGGCTTTGCGACCAGGGTTCCACTCTTCCCTGAGCAGTGCAACGGAGAGGGCCCCAAGCCCCAAAGACAGGTGCCCTGGGAACCCAGACTGAAAGTAAACCTCATATTCCCCATATTTTAATCCACAGCTCATCCAGGAGATGGCAACCTCCTTCTCACCTACCCTCTCTCTTCCAGAGTCAGGCAGGTATGCCTCACAAATGCCAGGAGGGACCCAGGTGAATGGTCAAACTATATCACACCTGGATCAGCATGGAAAGTCTTGACTGGTGGTGAAGAGGGGGTGTCCCTGGCCAGATCCAGCCCACCAAAGCTTCCTGCCTCCTCCCCACCCAGCAGTCGACCCTCTTCCTATGCCCTGGGGAGGGGGACTCCCTCAGGAACAAAACAGATTTAGTCTCTGTGAAATAACATTGTGCTGCACCCAGGGGTGCACTCCCACTCCCATTCACAAACAGGTACATAAGGAGGCCCGAGAGAATTCAGCATGACACATCTGGGGTGATTCAGGGGCCACAGTCAACACTAGGTAGCTTCCAGTGTTCAGGGGGAGTTCTCCCCTTCTTCAGGCTAACAGGGAGCTTGTGGATACAGCAGCCCCCACCCACCGCCCGCCATGTGACTAGGTCAGGTAGAAGAGGGTTGGTCCCATTTGAGCCACCTCCATGAATGCTGGAAATGACTTCTTCAATGCTGCTGACCACTTCTTCCCTCTCTCACATGCACATGTGCACACATCCTCTCTCACATCCACCCTTGAAATTGAAATGGGGTATGGACAAGAGAATCCCTGTTCAGAGCTGCTCATCAGGTCAGCAGATCCACACAGGACCTCTTTTCTCCCACCACCCCCACCCCAAGTCAGAGGACAGAACCTCAAGGAAGGGGAAGTTATGTATTTGAGATTTAAGTGCTGCGGCTAAGTCTAGCCACGTGTGCATGTAGGCTTTTGGAGTCCATCTGGCTTTGCACCATCCATCCCCTAAGACCTCCTGGCGGAAACAAGAAGGAACTGTGACCGGGTCAGTTAAACAGGGCCTCTACTCAGCTCCCTGCCCCCAGTTCTCACCACATGGGGGAGGGGCAGGGCTCTGCAACTTCTTAGGAGGGAACCATTCCCAGGCTCCTTCACAGTGTTGCACACATCATCCCTGTCCTTCTTACTGCCAGCTCTGGACTCAGTATTTTGGAAAGAGTAGGGGAGATGGCAGTGGGGGCGGGGCGGGCTTCTCCCCTTCCCCATAAAACCAATCAGCCTGAGGGCAAACTGAAGGTGAAGTGAGTGTTCCCTTGGGGAAAAAAAAGGGTCAATCCTGTTCACCTCTAGCACAATGCCTGAGAGGACACAATAGGCACCCCTCAAATGCACTGTGTTGATGGTGGCAGCAGGTAACTCAAGTCTCTCCAGTTCTTGTCCACGCACCCCCCACACCTCGCCCCCTCGCTGCGTCCGCAAACTGGACATTCTCGGTCAGAACCAGCACTGCCCAGGGCCTGACCCTGCTGGGGACCCCGGAGATAAGGCGGAGGGGTGCGTGGGCTGAGGTCCCGGCCCATCAATCTCGCAAAATCCAAGCATCTCAGTCTCACAGATCTCAAGTGACTCCTGACCTTGAGAGGCCGGTCGACCTACTAGGCCGGGCGGACCCGCCGCTCCCCCGCCCCTGGCCCGCTGCCGCTCCCCCCCCCACCCCCTCCGCCGCCGCGGCAAAAGCTGCAGGGCGCGCGCGCACACAACACACACTACTACCTCCTGCATGACTCATCATTGAAGCAACAATAGGCAGAGAGAAAGGAAAGGAGGGCGAAGCACTCTCCACCACAAGGAACCCGTCAGGAGGAGGGGAGGGGAGGCTGAAAGGGACAGGAGTCCCCGGATACCGCACACACACCGATTCAGGGCCGAGGGCCTCGCAATGGTCCCAAAAACGGAGGTCTTTCCCTCCAACCCCTATTCCTGCAGCACCCTGAAGCTGGGGACCACCGACAGGGCGGGTGGGACTGGAAGCATCTGAAATCCTCGTTTCCTAACGAGGGAACGCCAAAGTTTGCCCCTTCTCCGCCTGGCTCATTCCACAATGTGGCTAGGGGTACTGCCAGGAGGTCTTGGTGAGAACGTTCCCCCAAACGTCAGTGGGAATATGTGAGCTCTAAATGTCCTGTCGCCCTGCGATTCTGAGGGCTTCCCTCGCCCCAGGATCAAAAACAGGAGGTTGGGGCGAGAACCGACAGGTGAGCTCCGCGGCTCCTCCTCCCAGTGCACAGGCTCTCCCTGGGAGGTGCCCGGCGGCCGGAGCCAAGGCCCAACCCCGCGCAAGGCCACTCGCCAGCCCCGCCCTGGCCCCGCCCCCGGCCGAGCGCGAGGCAGCTGGGAGGGGCCGGGCCGCTCGGTCCCCAGCGGGAGTGTCCCCCGTGCACGTGGTCGGAGGCGGGGCCCGTCCACGTCACCACCCGGTGTAACCAACGGGCTTGGAACGCAGGCACACGCAACATTCCAGCCGAGAGCGGGTTTGGAACGCGCAGACACGCCACATTCCACACCGGCTAAAGTGGGGCGCAGCAAGGGGGGCCCGGGGACTGCCCCCAGCGACCTGGGGACCGTTTCGCAGACACCCAATCCGCCCAGCTCTCCCCCAAACCCCTGAAGCGCGACCCAGCCCAGCCCTGGGAGGCGGGGTCAGGCGGGGCTGGCCAGGATCATAAGACACGCGATGTCATTTCATTCTGCAAAGGCCGCCTCCGCCCCAAGCGGCGCGTAGATCGGCCGGGAGCGCCCCCAGCACCCTCCCCACAGGGCCAGGGAAGCCGGGGAGCTGCTTGGCGTAGAGTAATTCCCACCCCCCACTCCGTTACACACACGCCCACTCGTGTGCACTATACATTCGCCCGTGTACACGTCCGTTCATCCGCTCTCCTCGAGGCTCGCATCACACATCCCCCGTGCACACACGCACGCACACGCGGGTCTGCCACCCCCACGCAACACCATTCCGCACCCCACCCCCCACCGACTCACACATCCTCAACGCTACCGAGGGCGCCGCTGGCCCACGCGAAAGGAGCCCCCGCGAAAGGTGCACACGGGGTGGCAGGCAGCTGAGGTGGCGCCCACAGGAGCCGAGTCCCTCACTGAATGTTAATGAATTCATTAATTAATTTTACTGCCCCCAACACTTCTCCCCGGGCGGCGGCTCTTGTGCGGAACCTTGAGCTGCCCGGCTTAGCGGGCCGCCCAGGAAGGCGTCCTGCCCGCGGTTTCGCGTGGGTTCGGAGACCAGGGTCGCTCGTCTCCCCTTCCCCGGTGCCCCAGGGGCCCAGCCCGGCCGCTCACCACGTGCTCTCTGTTGTTGCTGCGCTTGCCATTCCAGGAAGCGGGCCGCCTCCAGTAGCGTCTCTATGCTCATCGCGCCGAGAGCTGCCGGGGGCGCGCCGGGGCCGAGACTGCGGCCCGCGAGCCGGGCACAGGTCAGGCTGGCGGGCAGGCAGGAGGGAAGGATCACCTCCGGGGGGCGACAGGGCTGGGCGGCGCAGCGCACTCCGCAAGGAAGAACGGGAGAGCACGGAGAGAAAAAATTAATGTTTCCCAAAATATTTGCAAAATATAATTTGCAAATTTAAAAAATTTTGGTGCAAAAAAACAAAAGGCGGCACTGCCTCCCTCCTTCCCCTCCCTCTCTTATTCCCCCTCTGATGCCTCCCGCCCCGCGGCCCCCGGGAGTCCCGCCGACAAGAAAAGGCTTTGCAACAAGATGGCGAGGAGGCACCGACACACACAACAAGGGAAGGAGCCGCGCTGCCCCCGGCCGCCGCCCCCGCTACTACACCGGGGCCGCAGCCAAAGCCCGGACCGGAGCCCCCGCCCGCAGGGCCGCGGCGTCTCAGGAAGGGAGGGGCGGGGTCCCGAGCTGGCTGGTCCCGCCCACTATAGACGGCGCGCGCACACGTGGCCTGGGTGGGAGTGGGAGAATATCCCGCCCCGCTCGCGCCCTGCATTTCCGCTTTCTCTCCTCGCCCCGCCCCGATGGTAAACCACAAGTTGAGCAAGGGCTGCGTGTTGCGGTCATTCACAACGAAGTGTGTCCTGGTGGAGGAAAAGAGGGGTGGAAATTTAAGACTTAAGTTAGCTCAAATAAGGATATTCCAGGTCAGGGAAACCTTAGGATGATAGATACTGGCCTGACCCCTAGGTCTCCGCTCCCTACCCACACGTGACCTAATTCCTGCAACCACCCGGCTGTCGCAATTCCCCCGGGATCCGCCCGTGGGCGGAGCTGACGGCATGAGGCTGCCAGAGACCAGCGGAGGGAGCGGATTGATAATCCGGTTCCGCGTTTTGCCTCCGTTCCTCCCCCCGCAGTGCGTTCGCATCCTATTAGACGACGTCACCGGGCCACGGGCCAATGGGCGGGCAGGACAACACGGCATGGAGCAGCTCCACATGGACACCCCGCGCGGCCAGCCTTCTGTTTAAAGGGCCAGTGTCTAACACGGTCACATTCTTGGGTGCGGATGAGTCCACTGTAAGAACGGAGGGTGGGACGCCGAGAGGGAAATTCTGCACTTGTGCCCTGGCCTACCCTTTACTTTTCAACACCCTCCCTTCAAAATCAAGTCTCTCTCTTTTCTAATCTCAAATTCTTGTCTTTGTCCACGCCTGTCTAATGTGGATGCCCCACAGGCCACCCTTTGCTACGGGGTCGAAGTGGGGGCAGTTAACGCAGGGCGTCCGCAGCCGAGATCAAGGGGGCGGGGCCCAAATCAGGAACAACAACGTGGAGGGCGGAAGCCTGGCCCTGCCAGCGGCTGGGCTACTGAGGCCGCGGGCGGGGCGTGGGGTCCGGACGCTCTGCCTGATCTCCACCGCGCTCGCCAAGAGGGCGGGACCCCGGGCTGGCGCTCGCTGCCGCCGCTACTGGCGCTAGTGTTTGGGGGTGCCTGCGGTACGATCAGAAAGTTAGACCTTTGTACCCAAGCGTACCCAAGTAGTCTCATTTTGCAGATAAGGAAACTGAGGCCCAGACACGAGAGAGGACTTGTCTAAAGTCACTCGGTATTCCAGTTGCTGCATACCCTGGAAGAAGGAGTATTTATCCTTGACCCCGTCGAGGACTCTTCTGAAGGCAGTTCTGGGACAGGGCAGGGGACCCAATTCGAAAAAAATCATGGGGTAACATCAAATCGCCTGCACGGGAAGTTGTCTGCTCACTTAATATACTGTAATATGGGTCTCCAAAATCTTCACCCGAAACTCTGCTGTTCTGCTTCTTTGGCACAGGCCACACAAGCCCCACTGGTAGAGTCGGTAGTGACACAAAGGCCGGCTGAAGGCACTTTGGTAGCACCCTAACACATGTACAGCTCTGCTGGCCCAGTGCCAGCAGTCCTTTGGCCCCTGCGTCCTGGCTTCAAATTCCTTTTCTGCTAACAGTTCAGAATCCTGCAGCCTGGGCTTCACCATCAAAGCTACAAAGTAAAACTTAATGAGGACAGCTGAGTGGCAGACCACCCTGCCAACCCATCTCTTCCCATCCCATCCCATCCCATCCCCACTGTGCCCTTAGAGGGGTATGTTCCTATTTTGGGGTCTAGCTTAGAGGCACAGAAAGCTGGTACAAATGCGTGCCTGCTGGCTTTGCTCCCTTCCTTTGAGGGCATAATGCATACCAAGGAAAGAAAATCTGCACGGATCTTGGAAATCAAGAACCTAGTGAACAGAAGGAAGGGGATTGTTTGCCAGCAGCAGTCTATGGAAGGATCTGATCTTTACACATATGATGCCCCAGCATCTGTAGCTGAGCAGAGGCCATTACATACGTCCAGGTGCCACTAGCTTGGCTTATGATGGAGCTGGAAAGGAAGGTGGGGGAGAGGGTGGGAACAACGGAGCCCAGGTGCCGTGGGATGAATGCCCTTTTCCTGGGAGGGCGAGATCTGTGCTGTCCTTACATTGCTTCCTTTTAGATATCTGCTACCTGCTACTGGTGTGGCTGGCCTGGCCCACTGCACAACCAAAGAAAATGAGAAGTTTGAAGGCAATACACAGGTGTGTGTGTGCTGGGGTGGGGGCACTGAACAGTGTACATATGTAATAGTGACCGGTAACAACATTGTTGACCAAATTTTCATTTTGTTTGGGGTCAGCACTGTACTATTCTGTCCAGTGGCCCAAGATGCTCAGAGAGCTCCATCCAGCTGTATCTGCTGCCATCCTCAGGTGGTCATAGCATTCATACAGTCCTGAAGTCTCTTACAGAGGCCGAAGCCCAATTTTTGACTCTTCTTGTTGGGTACCAGCTCTATTCCATTAAGTAGGCACCCCTCTGAAGAGGAGCATTCTGAAGACACCTTTTCTCTCATGGGTGGGTAAGCAAGAGATAAAAGTGGGGTGAAGAGAGTCAAATGCCAGTCTTTCCCTTGCCCCCAATACCCCATCTGCTCCAGAGCTTAGTGGAGATGCTTGCTATTTAAAACAAACAGCCTTGCTGGCTTCACATGATCATCTGTTTATTTGGGTCATGTGGGGACAGCAGCCAGGGGATGTTAGGCAAAAGCAAGGGTTTAGAAAGGAGGCTTTTTTTCCTGAGCCTGTTGTTGCCTGAAAATGGCTAAACAGAATTTATCAGCCAGGGTTTCCCCAGCTGGGGAATGGACACAGTTGGGGTGGGAGATACCTCCAAGGGGGGTATAAAAGGAGAGGGGAATGAATAGGAGAGCCGTTTAACATTTTAGCCCCTGCTCCCTGTTCCAAAGGGATGGAACTGGGGTAGAAGCTGGCAACTGTATTCATTCAAAGCAAAGTGAAAAGAAGCCTTCTTTATACCTTCGGGATAAAGGTGAGCACTTTGGGAATGATCCAAAGCCCAGCCATCTCCAAAAAGTTGTTCCTAAAGTTCTTTTATGGCTTCTAGGTGCTTAGTACCTTTAGGGCAGGAGGACACCTAGGCCACCCATCACTGTGTACTTTCTCATGAAAGGACTTCTATTTTTAGTCTTCAAGTCTGTGCATCCCAATGCCCAGCTTAAATCCCTCAATTTTTTAATAAGCCAAGTTAGAGATATTCTCTTAATGAAACTGTCTTCCACCCTCCACCCCACCCCACTCTCTCAAACAAAGCATTGCATACATACATACACACAAATGCAACTCCAAGATGTATGAAGATCCGTTTCCTGACCCCTAAGATGCATACATAATGAGATGGCAGAAAGGAAGTAAAGCCAAAGTACAGGTATTTGCATTAGATCCCAGAGGATGTCCTAACTGTTCAGGACCAACTTCTCAAATTCTGCAAGTGTTTTTTTTTTTTTTTTAAAGATTTTATTTATTTATTTGTTAGAGAGCGAGCGAGCACAGGCAGACAGAGTGGCAGGCAGAGGCAGAGGGAGAAGCAGGCTCCCTGCTGCGCAAGGAGCCCGATGTGGGACTCGATCCCAGGACGCTGGGATCATGACCTGAGCCGAAGGCAGCTGCTTAACCAACGGAGCTACCCAGGGGTCCCTCTGCAAGTGGTTTTAAGGAGCTTTTCACATATCATAAGTAAGACAAGACCAAAGGGAGAAAGAAAGCCAGCCAGGACGAAGAAGGGACAGAAGATTAGTAGTACACCCAGGGTCGTTCATTTAACGACGTTCATTTAACAAATATTTATTGTGTACCCCACATGTGTCAAGCACTGGGCTAGGTAGCCTTGTAGCCAAGGCCAGGTGACCTTTGGTAAGCCAGGGTGGGGTAAGAGGTCACAAAGCAGGACTCCACTCCACAGTAATACCTGGAAAAGGTTAGCTTTGCTCTCTACCACCCCACACTGGACACAGCATAGAGATCCTATGACCACACAAAGACCCATACGCATGCTGATGTACTCATTTAGTTTAGGTTCCCAGATCATCGTATTTCCTAAGAAGGGTTAAGAAGAAATTAAGCGGCCCACACATGATTCCTGACAAGCCCAGTCTGAATGATGAGCAGGACTGTGAATTGCTCTGGTAGAGGCGTATCCCATATGGTATTCATCCAGCCATCAGTGAGGTGGGCCCCTCAGAGCCAGCAGTTTCCACCAAAGTCCTCACCTACCTTCCTCCACTCCCACTGAGTAAAGGACTTCTCCTGAACCTACAGAACAGGTACAGTCAAGTCACGGACTTTTCCCTCTCCCTTGCCTCATATAATCTCACAGCTGGAAGAGCTGAGATAATCTACTCTATCCTCCCAAGAGAAGATGTCTTATCCAACGTCACAAAGCTGCTTAGTGTCAGCTGGGATGAGAATGGCCTGGTTCTCCCCTGACTGTGTTGGATAGCCATACCTGGGAAGTGGGTCCAGAGTCCTTGAAAACCTCACAGCAATGGGTGATAAGGAGATAACTTCTCCCCTTCTGGCTAAAGACAGGAATAGTCATTAACTTTGCTTAGTGGTGCCCAATAAATAAACTTAGCAGAGGAGTGAGAAGGCAAGGAAAGAGAATCAGACTTAGGATCCAGAGGCTCAGACAATCTGAGAGACCCGGGCCACTGAGGAAATAAGAGCTTCTAACTGGGCCTGGGCAGACAGCCATTCCTCACTGGTGCCTATGTCTGACCTGAAAAGGTGACTGGGGGAAAGGGGCAGATTTTTATCCAGACAACCGCCCTGGGTGTGGACACTGAGTAATAAGGAAAGAAATGTGGTTCGGAAGCAAAATGGGAGGAGTCATGCACTTTGAGCTTTTCTGAGAAACCAAAGAGGCTAGCTAAACACTGTAGCTAGAGATGGGGGCTCTAGAGACTTGGTAGGAAGAAATGATCAAAGCAGAAAGGCAACGAGGGAAAGGATAAGAACTTCAGCTATTCCTCTGGGGAAAAAAAAAGGAGGCTTTATGAGAGAAAATGAATTCAGGTCATTGGCAGTGAGACGGGGCAAGGTTATGAGCAGAACAAGGTGCAGTTTTGTAATGTGAGTCAAGAGCCAACTGGGTCAAGTGGGGGTGGGGTGTGTCCATGACAGGGGAAGCCCCCCAGGGCAGAGCAGCTGGACTGTAACGCCCCATGGAAAGGACTGAGGTTGACTGTCCCAGCAATCCAAACTCACCTAAAAGGCAGGCTGCACAGTTGTCTTTAAAACCCAAGAGATCAGCTACCTGTGCTCCTCATAACTGACGTCCTCTCAGAATAGTATGTAAGGCCCTGAGCAGTGGCCTGTCAATGACCAGACTGCTTAGATCCAAGGCTCAGTTCCAGACCTACACCTGGACTTCCTTCTAAAGATCCAGGGCCCATTGGGAAAGTCTACTGGACAGTGCTGGGGACAACCCAGGACACTCCAGGAGCCACATACCAGCCTACGCCTCTCCTGCCACTTCCAGGCTGGGGGCTGCTATAGTCCATAACCCCACCCCCCAACACCCCAGCCTGCGGGAGTACCTTTCCCATCACAGATACCTCAGATTGCAGTGTTGGAGCTTACCAGTCATCTCTCTGTGTGTGGACTCACAACCATTTGTTAAACACAGTTAGGTTCTTAAATGTCACATCATATACCAACATAAATTCAAATGTTACATGTAAAAAATAATGCCAAAAAGAGCCATAAGAAAATACAAGGAAACATTTTTTCTGCTGCAAGAGCAGTTAAGAGTTCTACCCATGAAGGCAAACAAAGAAAATATAAAGGCGGATGGGGTGCCTGAGTGGTTGGTTGGTTAAGCATCCAACTCTTGATTTTGGCTCAGGTCATGATCTCAAGGGTCCTGAGATCGAGCCCTGGGTCAGGTGAGCAGTCATCTTCTCTCTCCCCTCCTCTTCCTCTGCCCACCCACCCCTCCCTCGTGCACTCTCTCTCTAAAAAGAAAATAAATAAATATTTAAAAAATGAAAATATAAAGGCAGACATGACAGATTTGATTACATAAACCCTCTACAAGCTCCTGGGACGTATGGCTGGGTCAGTCGGTTAAGCGCCTGCCTTCGGCTCGGGTCAAGCTCCTCATGGGGGCTCCTTGCTCAGCAGGGAGCTTGTCCTCCCTTTCCCTGCGGCTCCCCCTGCTTGTGCTCACTCTCTGTCAAATACATAAAATCAAAAAATACAAAACAAAGTAAAACACCTCTCAGGCTCCTAACTGTAAAAACAAAACAAAATCACCATAAATAAAAGGGAAAGGTAAATGACAGAATGGACAGTAATATTGGCAAATGTGCTCTTGCAGTTCAATAACTAAAAGAACACCTGTGTAGAAAAATGAACACAGAATAGAATTTAAATCTTATAAAATATATGAAACAACATATGTAACATAAATTTATGTATAAATATATGAAAATGTCTGACCTTGATATAACCATAATAAAATTAAAACACTGGGAATATTCTTGTCTATCAATTGATAAAGGACTTATTTATTTTTAAAAAGATTTTATTTATTTGACAGAGATCACAAGCAGGCAGAGAGGCAGACAGAGAGAGAGAGGAAGGGAAGCAGGCTCCATGCTGAGCAGAGCCCGATGCGGGGCTCGATCCCAGGACCCTGGAATCATGACCTGAGCCAAAGATAGCGGCTTTAACCCACTGAGCCACCCAGGTGCCCCCTTATTTATTTATTTTAAAGGTTTTATTTCTTTGTCTCAGAAAGCGAACGCACAAGCAGGGGGAGCGGGAGAGGGAGAAGCAGGCACCCCTGCTGAGCAACGAGCCGGATTCAGGGCTCTATCCCAGGACCCTGGGATCACGATGTGAATGAACCAAAGGCAGACGCTTAACCTACTGAGCCACCCAGGCAACCTTCAGATTTTATTTCTAAGTAACCTCTACACCCAATGTAGAGCGTGAACCTACAATGCTGAGATCAAGGGTTGCACACTCCACCAGCCAGCCAGGCACCCCAATAGAGGATTTTCTTAAAAATCAGCTTTGGGGCGACTGGGTTGAACATCCGACTCTTGATTTGGGCTTAGGCCATGATCTCATCATGGTTGTGCGCAGATCAAGCTCTGCGTCAGGCTCAGCGCTTAGCACAGGCTTGCTTGAGATTCTCTCCCCCTCTCCCTTTGCCCCTCCCCTCACTTGTACATGCTCTCTAAAATAAATAAATAAATAAAAACCTTTAAAAAAAAAGAGAAAGAAGACACCAAAAACTAGCCTTGTAGTGCTAACAAAGGTGAGGTAAAACTGGCACTTAGGGGTGCCTGGGTGGCTCAATGGGTTAAAGACTCTGCCTTTGGCTCAGGTCATGATCCCAGGACCATGATCCCAGAGTCCTGGGATCAAGCCCCTCATCTGGCTCTCTGCTCAGCAGGGAGCCTGCTTCCCCCCACCCCCCTCTCTCTGCCTGCCTTAATGACCAAACTGGCGATATACACAAAGAACCTTTAAGACTGTGGGGCTTGAACTCACAACCCCGAGATCAAGAGTCACATGCTCTACTGAGTCAGCCAGGTGCCCCCCCACACACATAAAGATTTTTATATGAAGATACTCACTAAAGCATTACTTATAATAGTGAAAACCAGAAAACTAAAATTTCCATCAAGGAACAACTGGTTTACTGAAGTAACACAATATGGCATGTAAAGAAAACAGGTTGTTAGTAAACCAAACTTTAGTGATGGTTGTCTCTGGGCCGTGTGATTACTGGTAACTTTTATTTTTACAGGTTTTCTGACACAGAGATCAGTTTTATAATGAGAAGGTTATCACAATATATTGCCACATGAAAAAGATTATAAAAAGTCATACACAATGATCCCACACTTGCTATTTAAAAATATATATGCATATAAAAATACTAAAAATATAAAGTAACTCCACTTGCATAATAGAATTATACATTTTTATTCATTATTTTCTAAATTCTTATAATGAGAAAGCATTACTTTTGTAACTATGAAACAAGTTAAAGGGGAAAAAAAGTTTTCCCCTTTTCTCAGGAAGGGCCTTATATCTTGATACTGAACAATGTGACAAGTTGCTATGAATCTACTTCCTACCCCAGTCCTTCTTCTGAAAGTGCTCCTGTTTCGCCCCCCAACATGGGTTTCTTCATCTCCCTCCCTGCCACCAAACATATCTAAATCTCTTTCTGCTACTCAGCTATGAAGTCCCCCAGAAATGGTTCAGGTGACCCTTCCAGTCCAGGTGAGAGATGAGGAAGAGCACTAAGGTAGTGGCAGTCTGGATGGAAATGCTGGGCTGAATTGGGGAGATATTTCTAATGCGACAGATTTTAGTCCCTGGTGGTAAAGAAAAGAGAGGAATATAGATTCCTAATCTGGACCACTCAATGGGTGGTGATCAAGAATATGGGAGAGAAGTAGGTTTAGACAGTAAGTTGAGCTTGACACTGTCATGGTCCTGGGGCAGATGTTCAGTAGGTGGTCAGGTATGTAGATGCTGAATGTTCAGGAAAGGTCCATATTTGGGAACAATAAATCTATGGGTAAACAGTAGCTGAAGTCATGGGAATGGACATGGTTAGCCAGAAGTGCGAGGAGCAAAGAGCAAACAAGGACCCTGGATGGAATCTTCAGGATTCTCTCCTAAGAGGTGAGAAGGACTCTATAAAAAAGTCAGGCAGGCAAGCACACAGCAAGCCAACTCGAGTAGAAGAGGTAAATGAGAGTTTTAGGGAAATGGAGGTAGCAAATATTTAGACAGTTCTACCACCTGGTGGTAAAGAGGTCACAAAACTGATGGTCTACCAGGTTTTTACAGACTACTGAATTAGCTGTCGGGATTTACAATTAAATACATTTCTCATAAATCTGGATTTCTGCTTCTTTTTTTAAAGATTTTATTTATTTATTTGACAGACAGAGATCACACAAGTACGCAGAGAGGCAGGCAGAGAGGGGAGGAGAGAAGCAGGCTCCCTACCGAGCAGAGAGCCCAATGTGGGACTCGATCCCAGGACGCTGGGATCATGACCCGAGCCGAAGGCAGCGGCTTAACCCACTGAGCCACCCAGGCATCCCTGGATTTCTGCTTCTTGCAAAAATTCAGAAGATCCAAGAAACACTATTTTTGCATGGCAACAACCAATGGGAACTAAATAAAAGCTACTCCCTTTTAGTCAGAACATGAGCTCCAACCCTTCTTGCCTGGCTCCTGCTATACAGTGCATGAGGAAATACTTCCCTCTGTGAATGAATCAAATTCTTATTAGTGCTCATCTAGACTTCAGAGTAATACGGGCTAGAGTTTTGTTCAGAAAACCCCACATGTACCAACAAAAGGCAGGAAACCTGGGACAAACACCTGAGTTAAGGGTCCTATACTAGAGCTGATTGGGAAATCCCTTTCCCGGCAAGAGACATCCAATCTCTTGAATCACAGAATCTACAGAGCGGGCCCATGCCTCCTTCACTGTCCCAGGAGTTGTCTGGCTCCACAGTGCTCTCTGCAGAGCCTTCTCCTTTTGGACAGCAGTAGCACAAGCTGCCATTTCCCTGGGGGCTGATTGGCTGCTAAAGCCAGCCAAGTCCCCTAGCTGGGAATTTCCTGGCTCTAGTTTCTAGACTCTTGGGCCACACTCCCTGAATGGGTCCACCAGATGGCAGGCAGCCTTTTCTTTCCTCTAGACTTACAGGAGTTCATTCACCCTACCTGGGGAAGATGACTTGCTGTTTTTCTGACAATTGCGACTTTCTCCAGCAAGATCAAAAAGCTCATCAATTCTGTAAGTGAAATATTTCGAGCTGCCTATTAAAATATTAAAAAAGTAAAACCCTTCTCCCATTATTATATAATTATGTATTGTCAAAGAGTCATTACCTAATTATCAGTTATTTTACACTGATTCTGATCCAACATGTGCTTGCACTAGACATTTTATTATGTGGTTTCACTACTTAATTATCTGCACTGCTGCCAAATACAAAATTCTATGAAGATTTGGTAGCACAAATTAAGAACTAATTATAAGCAATTTCATTTGTCAAATCTTGCTCATTGATCACAGGCTTGAAAATACTACCTTAAAGTGCTAAATAAAGTGAAGCTGGTTGAGACACTTCTTCTCTCTTCCTTGTGCCATGTAATAGAAGCCTCCCTCCTTAGAGGTAGGTCAAATGAGCCTGAAAGTCCATTTCCATTTAAGTGTAGCAACCGCTACAAATCTTGAGATCTGGTACAAGGCCTCTGTCTCAGATTTCTGGACCGGAGTTCAAACCCCATCTCTGACTTAGCTCTGTGGATAACCTTAGAGCAAGTCACTTAAGCTGAGCTTCCATTTTTTAAAGCTCTCACACAGAGGACACCCCACCATTGTGCTGGACTACTAAATGAGACAATTTATGTAGAAGATGGCCAATCAATTTGGTTCTCTGTTCGTCGCTCCAGTACATGGAAGTGTGGGTTTTGTTCTTGGCCAAGAAGTGGGACCCTACACCTGCAGTTCCACACTTGAGGTCCTGGCCTTCTGACCTGAGTTTATTGGTAGATGTTCTGACCACAAATGAAAAACTCAAAGAAGAGTACAGCAAGTTGAGAAGACCACTCTGCTCATGCACTCCTCCAGGTGTCTTAGCACTTCTCTCACTTAACTGCCGCTACAACTCTGCGAAGCAAGAATCCCTCATCTTTTGCAGGAGGAAGCCAACCAAGGCTTAGTGAAACCGACTTACCCTTAGAGTAGAACTGGAACACAAAGCCAGGACTGATGATGCAAAGTCTCTTTTCTGCTTTTCATTCTCCTAGGGTGCTGGAGAAGCATCTGGGATCAAATATCCTCTGCCCTCTTGGGAACATAACATACAAGCCAATTCTGCCAAGTCCGGCAGCAGTTTCTGGTCCATGCCTTCTTATCTCAGTTTTTTGGCTCACCACAAGCACCTGTGACCCTCCACTTCTTGGGGGAGAGCCTAGAATCCCTAATGTTTTTGCTTGGACTGAGAGGCAGATAGGCCACACCTCAAAGGGCGTTCAGAGGTGCAAGGCCCTCACTCAGTCACAACACAGTCCCCTGCAGTAAAAGCACAACTTCCAGAAGGCAGCATTAGCTGTTCCAAAAGGGAGCATTAGCTGTTCCAACCAGTAATTAAAAAAATAAACTGCTGTTTTAGTCATTTGGGTGAGTCACAGCAGAGGATCTGAATGCCTTCACACAGCAGAGCGGGAGCTCTTGGGTACGTGTGTGAGGCCCTGCTGCCTGCGAGGTGAGGCCCCCAGAGGGCTTTCAAGTACTGTGCTGCCACTGGCACCAACACTCAGTGCTGGGCAGCATTCAGGGAGGCTCAAGACAATCCACACTCTGCTCTAGGAGGCAAAAGCCAATTCAGTGTCAGGAGTAAACCTCTTCTGCAATTTACTGGGGTTAGTGCCCATTCAGCAAACCCAATCTCCTGGGTACCAAGTTCTCTAAACAAGGAATGTCCCATCCCTTTCCTAGGGGCACCTCTTGGTTGGCTGCAAATCTGCTGCACCTTTGAGACCTTCCTTCTCCAAGAGCCTCCTTAGTTTTCCAAACTGGACCTTTTCCCTCCTAATGTGCAGACAGATCTGCTGGGTGGCCCCCCATGACCTCTCATTTTGTGCCATAACAATAAGGGTAGATGGAACTTTTCCCTGAACCCACACAGACCCCGGAGTTAGTAATATCTATGTTCTACAGAGAAACATCCCTTGTGGGAAACAAGGCCTAGCTCACCTACATCATGTACACAACACAGAGCCAACTGTGCCAACTTCTGAAGTAAACAAAATATGTGCCAGTCAACCACTCAGATAAACCAAAACAAGAATTCAAAGACAAAAGAACAGCGAAAAGAGTTTCTTAGAACTCTATTAACTCTTCTTGGAACCCACAACTTCTGGAAAACTACTGTTTAAGATAACCAAATAGCCCCCCTCCCACGCCCCTATTAACTATGTAAAAGTTAATCCAAAAGACTGACCCAACCTCGATATCTTCTAGAGTAGCAGGACATATGGAAATAAAAGAAAATATTGTCAACTGAGACCATCAAGAAACAGCAGGACTGAAATACTATGCCCAGATAAAGACCATGGGGTGGTGGGTTTTCCGTCTTTCTACTTTCATTTTTCAAATCTGACTTATGTGAAAATGTACTTGTTTGCATGAAAAATATTATCTGGGTAGCAAATGGACATTTCAAGAAAATACCAAGAACACATTTAATCCATTCCTGCAGTGAAGTTGAGGTGCTTGATCAAAGGGCCAAAGATGCCCCCGTGTGGCTAGAGAGGAAAATGCTGTGGTTTAGGTAAGATGAAGGACTACTACTCCCTTCTCTTAAAGAGGCCTTGGATTTTCCACAGGCTTTTGCATCCTTTTCACATCTTGAAGTTTTATTACCTGTTGGAGCTTAGACGTTGGTGTGCTCACATCATTTCCATCAAGAGAAGAGGTTTCATTATTTCAAAAAATATATGCGAAAATTTTAAGTGACCAACATGAACCCTTCAGATCAGCTGAAATTCCACCATGGTGCCTTTCTAGGACACGCAGCAGTGCTCTGGTGTGTCAACAGCAAGGCAAGGATGTGAAGGAACCAAATTGCCAGAAGCAAAGCAGATTCTAAAGATCAAAGCAGCTTTGGTCCACCTTGGAAAACAAGTTCAGCTTCTGTTTCTACTTTAGTTACCAAGAGATCAGAAGCCAATGCCAGGACCAGAATAGAATTTAAGATAATACCACAAAGATTAAGTCTATAAAATCCATCAACATGAACTTGACCTCTAGGCACTTAGGGGAAGCATCACTCAACCTTATGATACACTGGTCAATAACCTATTTCTTTAAAGAAAAAAGAATTCCAGGGTGCTTGGGTGGCTGCTTTTGGCTTTGGCTTAGGTCATGATCTCAGAGTACGATTGAGCCCCGGGAGCCTGCTTCTCCCTCTCTCTCTGCTGCTCTCCCTGTTGTGCTCTCTCTGGCAAATAAATAACATCTTTAAAAAAGAAAAAGAAAAAGAAAATCCCTTTCCCTTATACCAGAGGTGTATACCACCACACATCACACAGTTATGCAATATATGCATAATTAAAATAATTTCTGGGTGTCTTTTAAAAATGTCTTCTATGCTCTCTTATTAGACAGAAGAAACTATTTTTCTTAGAAAAGAAAATGAAGACATCCAAGTGCAAAGAAGGCACTCACAGCTCTAGTTGAAGTGTCCCTTGTCACCCAGTTTTTGCCCAGTGAGCATGAGCTCACCACCTATAAAACTTCCTCCAGGACATGGAGCCTTAAACCTGGGCCACTGAAACACACAGGAATGCAAGACCCATCTTCTGTGCCTCTAGTTCACACAAAGCACTTCCCAGGCAGCCCTGAGTACCAGCATCAAACGAACGTTACTACTGCCTGAGATGCATTTTGAATAGGCAGAGAGTGTCTGTAAATACGCTATTGTTTTAACAGAAAAAAATACAAGACATTACAAGACATTAAATGGAGAAGCGTAATATAAAATCAAATACACACCCTTGCACACCCACATTATCTATGGAACGAGAGACTAGAAGGAAATCCTGAAATACCGATAATGGTCATGAGACTGTGACAAAGAGTCACCCTATTACTGTTTTCTATTCTCATTTTCCACATCTTTTTTTTTTTTAAGATTTTATTTATTATTTGACAGACAGAGATCACAAGTAGGCAGAGAGAGAAGAGGAGGAAGCAGGCTCCCCGCTGAGCAGAGAGCCCAATGCGGGGCTCGATCCCAGGACCCTGGGACCAAGACCTGAGCTGAAGGCAGAGGCTTTAACCCACTGAGTCACCCAGGCGCCCCTCATTTTCCACATCTTTAATGAGCACGTGCTACTCTGTGTGACCCTGGGTATTGGTTTTCTCATCCTGTCAGAGATTTTCCTGAAGGGCTGGGGCTGGGGGTGTTCACAGAGCTCTCAGAAATAATGCAGGAGGTTTATGGATTCTTTTGAGGTCCTTGGACTTCTAGTGAAGAACACTAGTTAATATGTTCTCTTGGGCAGCTCTGTCTTTGCTGATAGAGGGAAGTACAATATAGTACTATTTTTAGTTCTTTTATCTCTGTTAAGGGCCAGGTCTAGGTGTTGCCAAGACAGGCCAAGTTCATCAGTTTTCTGCCCTAACCAACAGCTACCTTTCAAAAACATGGTTTAACTACTAAGCCCCCATCTTCTCTGCAGATAGGAAGGGGCCCTGGCACTGTACTCAGAGTGTTCAGACTCAAGGTATGAAAGTTAAGCACAGCAGAGGGTAACTTTGACACCAAGAGAACAAAAAAGGAGACCCCCTTTCCAGAAGCATTCCTGCTGAGCCCTGAGACATTCCAATGAGGAACATGTTTTAAGAACATGGTCACCCTGGCCTCAGAATTCTCCAGTGCCAAAAGGTAAACACCGAAGAGATTACAAGGGAACCCACAAAAAGCAATAACTGATCAGCTATAATTTCTCTGCCAAAAGATGACATCTTCGTAAGCAACCTACTGCTCGTAACTAACTTGCTCCATTTCTTATTTCTAACATCAGTCATTTATCTGTTCAAGCTATGAAAATATGCCCCTCAATTCCAGGATTCAAACAGGACTGACAGATTTCAATTCTGAATACTCTTATATTAAAAATAAAACAAAGCTCTACTTCAAATGTCAAAAGAAAAAAAATCATACATCAGTAAAACCGCTCAGAACAGTACTTTCAAACAGGTTGGAGGTAGGGGTATGGCTTCACTCCGTTGTGTCTTGGTCACATCTGGAGGGAGTTTTGCTCACCTAATTCTGTTTCTGAAATAAGCAGCTCAAAACAGATGTAAGTCAGGATTGTGATGTTTCCAGGTGCCCTCCCAGGTCAGCCCTTCTTCCTGGCATTACTAAGCTTTCTCTCCCTGACTGTCCCACCACCTACCATTAGGCCAGGTCCTTCCTCAGGACTGATGCAGGGGTACTCAATCCTATGTACCCAGGGGTCTTGCGGGTGACTCTAGAAGAGGGCACAGGGTCTATCTGTCTGGTGTACTGCCTCTATTCAGAGAAAAAGAAAGCCACCCCTCCTCACGAAGCAACTAGGGCTGACACAGCAGGACGCTCTGTAGTTCAGACCCAGACCAGACTCCAAAAATAGTCCTTTCAGCCTCAGCCTAAAGCAAAGGTGGTCAGCTTAAGTCAGGTTTAAATCCCGCCTGAGTTTACTGATAGCTTTTTGTTGATGCTGGTAACAATTTTTCCTCATGAACTATGATACTAATGCCCAATAACTTTAAAAAGGGGAGGGTGGGAGTGTTTTAAAATAGATGAATTTGTTTATTATTATTTTTTAAGATAATTGCACATAATGTTATCAGTGGGCCTATGGTGGAATGAATGCCTCTTGCCACCCCGAAGCAGGCTACTTTATAGAAACTTAACCAACTGTGCAAGAAGTTAAGTAGCAACAAGCCTGAAAATTTGGTTACGTATATAGGTACAAAGCTGGTTCATCAAATCCCTGTTCTGGCCCTCAACCCAATGCATTTCAACTAAAGCATCATCCACTTCCTTCTTCACATTTATCAAACACTTGAATAGGTAATGTCCAGCCACTCCTTGGAGATGGCTCCCTTTTTCAGACACTGGACTGCTGAACTGCTCAGAAGCCTCTCCATCCTGGGCTCCATTGCTAGAGCCTTTACAACTCTCCAAAACCTCCATCTCTCCTTTCTCCTCACTCCTTTCATCCTCCGTGTGTTCTGGGTTTTCTTCCTGGGAAAGCGGTTCCTGGTTTGAGCAATGGCCCTCAACAGTGGCAGACTTGCCTTCCTGTGCGGCGGGCTCACATGGGACACTCTCCTGGTGGCCCTGGGCCAAATCTTGGCTACTGCCTGACTCTTTGGGGGTGGTGGACTTTTTCTCCTCTAAGGCTTGGATGACATCCTCAGGAGCTCGGGGAACTTCTCTCAATTGTCTCACTCGTTCTCTTTTCCTTCTCCTTAAATGAATCCAGGAGTTTTCTATTGCTGTTAGGAAAAGGCTAACTTCTTCCTTTCCACAGGGAACTCGTTTATGCTGGACCTATTTGGAGGAAAAACAGAATTTTAGAGGAAATCACTTTTATCTTAACTCCCTTAAGAAAACAAAAAAGAGGTGGAAGGAAAAAAGAGATTGTTGTAAGATTCTTCAATGTGCTTAACCAGGTACCTTTAGGTCAGTGAGGATTTTTTCAATCCATGCTGTCACCACTACTATGCCTTCCACTGCCTCTGAGCCCAGAGATGATGCTTTGAGGGACAATTCTTTCATCACAGACTCCAACACTACGAATGTAATGGGTTTCCTTGACTTCTCTAATTTTCTTCGCTTACTAGGTGGTGACTGAAAGAAAAAGAAGGGATGCGGGGAGAAGGGAAAGTTAAGATACAAAAGATACTAAGATACAAAGATATGTAACCAGCTCGAGGTCACATAGCTAGTAATTTGCAAAGTTAAAACTGAACCCCAAATCCAGGTTCTTTGCCATAGGCTATCGGTGTATAACATCTCACAATTGCTAAATGTTCTTAATCTACGTATTGTACCCAACACATGCCTGTACAATTATTTTTTTCATGGCCACTAAAAGGCCCTGGGGGCACTGTGTTCTCTTCTCTAAGGAACTACATGGTTTAGGTGCACCAGGGTGGCTCAGTCCATTGAGCATCTGCCTTCAGCTTGGGTTGTAACCCAGGGGTCCTGGGATCGAGCCCCAAGTCGGGATTGCTGCTCAGTGGGGAGTATGCTTCTCCCACTCCCTCTGCCCCTCCTCCTGCTCAGGTTCTCTCTCTCTCTCTCAAATAAATAAAGTCTTAAAAAAAAGAAAAGAAAAGAGGGGCGCCTGGGTCGCTCAGTGGGTTAAAGCTTCTGCATTCGGCTCAGGTCATGATCCCGGGGTCCTGGGATCGAGCCCCCCATCGGGCTCTCTGCTCGGCAAGGGATGCTTCCTCCTCTCTCTCTGCCTGCCTCGCTGCCTACTTGTGATCTCTTTCTGGTAAATAAATGAATACAAAATCTTAAGAAAAAAAAAAAGAAAAGAAAGAAAAAGAACTACATGGTTTAAAATCGCCTACGTATAGTCTAAGTTGATACTTGTTGAGGCTTGAAGGAAAGCAACTGGTTCGCCACAGCCTGTGAGATTATATGTGAGGAAAGACCAGGACCATTAGGATCAAATGGGCAGAGGAGGTGGCCTGCTGCACCTTGGTTAATGTTAGGACCAAACCAACAGCTAGCTGAGCACTGCCTCTCTGCTGGAAGAGGAGATACCAGTAGTGACAAGAACAGTGGATTTAAAAACTAGTTCCACATAATTCAAGACTGTCATCTTTCAGTCTCGCATGGGTGGCTCAGTGGGTTAAAGCCTCTGCCTTCGGCTCAGGTCATGATCCCAGGGTCCTGGGATCAAGCCCTGCATCGGGCTCTCTGCTTGGTGGGGAGCCTGCTTCCGCCTCTCTCTCTCTCTCTCTGCCTCTCTGCCTACTTGTGATCTCTCTGTCAAATTAAAAAAAAAATCTTAAAAAAAAAACCCACAAAACTGTCATCTTTTTTTTTTTTTTTAAAGATTTTATTTGTTTCAGAGAGAGAGAGCATGAGAGGGGAGAAGGTCAGAGGGAGAATCAGACTCCCCGTGGAGCTGGGAGCCCGATGCGGGACTTGATCCTGGGACTCCGGGATCATGACCTGAGCTGAAGGCAGTTGCTTAACCAACTGAGCTACCCAGGCGCCCCAACTGTCATCTTTCAATTTCAAGCTTAGGAAGTGAACTATACTCTACCCACTAGAGGGACTCAAGTTCCATTTTAAAAACTAAATGACATTGACATTGCTATATTTAAAACTAATTTCTCTAAAGTAAAAATTTACCGAATTTTTAGTGACTCTTAGCTAAGAACAGATATTTCATGAACACTTTGTTTTAAGAGACAGACCTGTACCTGTCGGCAAAATATATTAAAACTTTAAAAAATTAAGATAATTCTAATGGTTAGGGTCAAAATGAGCAGATAAGGATTATAAGGAGAAGGCTCATAAGGAGGAAACACCTTAGTCAGCTACGAAGACCTTTTCCTGCAAAAAGCAGCCCCTCAGTGGTGATGTCACTGCAAATCCACCTAGAAACACTGACGGAACACATGCGTAGGCACGTCCACTTAATGGGGGAGGCCTTGTACAGACTAACCAGCAACTACACATCATATAAATACACAAGAAAACAGCCATTTTTTTCAATGCTAGACAACTTCTAGATCATATTGCTATGAAATAATCTATATTTTCTCTTTATACCAGATATCAAGTAAAAAAATAAAAACAGGGACAACCTGGGTGGCTCAGTTGGTTAAGCGCCTGCCTTTGGCTCAAGTCATAATCCCAGGGTCCTGAGATCGAGTCCCACATCAGGGTCCTTGCTTAGCAGGTAGCCTGCTTCTTCTCCCTCTGCCTGCCACTCCCCCTGCTTGTCCTCTCACTCTATCAAATAAATAAATAAAATCTTAAAAAATAAATAAATAAAAATTAAAAAAGAAAATTAAAGAACACTAGAAAACAATAAGCTTAGAAGAAAAGGCAGGGGTGCCTGGGTAGCTTAGTTGGTTAAGCGTCTGCCTTTGGCTTAGGTCATGATCCCAGCTTCCTAGGATCCAGCACCTCATTGCTGCTCAGCAGGGAGTCTGCTTATTCCTCTCCCTCTGCCTCTGCCCCTCCCCTCTGCCTGTGTGCCTTCAATGCAAGCTCTTCTTTACCAAATAAATAAATAAAAATATTTAAAAGAGAGAAAGAAAGAAAGAGGACCAAAATCAAAGGGTTCGTATATGACTAAGAACCTGCTCTTGAAA
Organism: Taxidea taxus jeffersonii; assembly: GCA_003697995.1. NCBI lineage: Eukaryota > Metazoa > Chordata > Mammalia > Carnivora > Mustelidae > Taxidea > Taxidea taxus. The sequence continues at coordinate 32,968 of RCUC01113732.1, read as the reverse complement.
AATGAATTGTAGACTCCAAGCTCTGCGTCTGAACATGTTCAAATAATGTTTCAGACAAGATGAGCCAAATTCATATTGATATTAACACAGAAGTACTGTTATTACTCAATCATCTAGCATAAGATAATTTCTACAGTCTACTTAAAGTCTAACACTTTTCACTAAGAAGCTTAAGATGTGATTATTAAGCTGGGGAGGAAGAAAGTTAGTGGTGCGTAGAAGGGAACTGGGGGGCGAGAACCAGATTCCCCACCCCACTTCCCAATATCCAAGGCTGTTACTATGGACAGATCACTGTACCAGGATCATCCCGGACAGCCCACTCAGCACACCAGAGGTCACCGAGAAATAAGGCTGAAAGAACAGCACATATCTCTTCTGACAGAGATGATAATCACTGTGCTTAAATTCCAGTGAACAAAGTGAAGATGCTGTTGTTCCTCAATCTGTGTGGCCTCCAACAGTCTCCCCCCCCCCCCCGGAAAAAAAGGAAAGAAAAGAAAAGGACTCATCATCATTTCTAGAACTTACAGGAGAGAAATGCATCCTCACTGAACCTAGTAAGAGCTCTATTAGGGATCCACTTTCCAACTTCTGAGAGTCAGAAATAACAAAATGGACAACTTATTACCCTATGACCCCAGGATGAAAATGAAAACTTCTCTATCTCAAGTATAGGTCCTTTATCTGGCACTGTGGCCCCACTTTTTCACATATAATGGCCAACAGATAAATCTGGTACTTCTGAATACTTCTAGTGAATTGCTTTATTAAATATTTCATTTACGTATTTATTTATGTATTTGAGAGAGAGCTGGAGTGTACGTGCATGAGGACACAGGGAGAGGGGCAGAGGGAGAGAATCTCAAGCAGACTCCCTGCTGAGCACAGAGTCAGTCAGGCTCCATCCCATGATCCTGAGCCAAAATCAAGAGTCGGACATTCAAATGACTGAGCCACTCAGGAGCCCCTTTAGTGAACGGCTTTAATACACATGTACATATACAGTCACGGGACTGTTTTAATTTTATTCTATTAGAGAAACTAGGCATTTAAGAGACAGATAATTCATACTCTAGAAATTATATTTTTTTATTTTTCACTGTATTTTTTTTAAAAAAGATTTTATTTATTTGTCAGAGTGTGAAAGGAAAAAATGCACAAGCAGGGGGAACAGCAGACAGAGGCAGGGAGCCTGATCAAAGGACCCTGGATCCAAGGACCCTGGATCATGACCTGAGCTGAAGGCTGATGCTTAAACGACTAAACCTCCCAGGCATCCTGGGATTCTCAGTTTTTCAAACATTTTTAAAAAGATTTAAGCACGTATTTGAGAGAGAGAATGCACCCATGAGCGGGGGGAGAGGCAAAAGGAAAGGAAGAAGAGGGAAAAGCAGACTCCCTGCTGAGTGTGGAGCCCCATCATGGGGTTTGATCCCACGACCCTGAGATCATGACTTGTGCTGAAATCAAGAGTCAAACGCTTAAATGACTGAGCCACCCATGAGGCCCCCAAAATTCTCAAAGTTTTTAAATGACTGAAGTTTAACATAAGCTTGGCTTACAGCAATCATTCCTTTCCTCCTTGTGTTTGTACTGAAATTTCTTAAAAAATTTTTTTAAAAAGATTTATTTATTTATTTATTTGACAGACAGAGATCACAAGTAGGCAGAGAGGCAGGCAGAGAGGGAGAGAGGAGGAAGCAGGCTCCCCGCCGAGCAGAGAGCCTGATGCGGGGCTCGATCCCAGGACCCTGGGATCATGACCCGAGCCAAAGGCAGAGGCTTTAACCCACTGAGCCACCCAGGTGCCCTGTACTGAAATTTCTTAGTAGGCAGGGTCAGAATAAAATACAGGAGCAGGCCTTGAGAAATTAATAGTTAAATTCAACCCCACAGGTCTCTAGTAGCAGGTAATTTTATACCCTGCCACAACACTAGTACAGAAGCTGTTTTTTCCAGTTGAGATGAACTCTGCCAATATGCTTATGATCTCAAACCACAAATATTTTTTTTAAAGATTTTATTTATTTGAGAGAGAGAGCCATGAACATGGTGAAGGGCAGAGGGAGAAGCAGACTCTCTACGGAGCAGGGAGCCCGATGTGGGACTTGATCCCAGGAAGGGAGCAAGATCCAAGAGAAGGCAGACGCTTAACTGACTGAGCCACCCAGGCGCCCAAAACCACAAACATTTTATTTATTTATTTAAAAGATTTTATTTATTTATTTATTTGAGAGATCGAGCGAGCATGAGAGGGGAAAAGATCAGAGGGAGAAGCAGACTCCCCATGGAGCTGGGAGCCTGATGTGGGACTCGATCCTGGGATTCCAGGATCTTGACCTGAGCTGAAGGCAGTCGCCCAACGAACTGAGCCACCCAGGCACCCAAAATCACAAACATTTTAAACAAAGGGTGCTATACTATATTCAAACTATCATAAGGTACTTTAAGCAGGCAAGATAAGATTAAAAAATTCAACATTTTATTTTTTTTCTTTTAAATATTTTATTTGGTTTTTTTTTTAAAGATTTTATTTATTTATTTGACAGACAGAGATCACAAGTAGGCAGAGAGGCAGGGAGAGAGAGGAGGAAGCAGACTCAATGCTGAGCAGAGAGCCCGATGTGGGGCTCGATCCCAGGACCTGAGATCATGACCTGAGCCAAAGGCAGAGGCCCCAACCCACTGAGCCACCCAGGCGCCCCATTAAATATTTTCTTTATTTGACAGAGAGAGAAAGAGACAGCGAGAGAGGGAATACAGGGACAGGAAGGAACAGGCTTCCCACTGGACAAAGAGCCTGATGTGGGACTCAATTCCAGGACCCTGGGATCATGACCTGCGCAGAAGGCAGACGCTTAATGACTAAGCCACCCAGGACACCCCAATAATTCAACATTTTAAAGTGTAAAACAAAAATCACTTATTTACAAGGGGTAGTTTAGTTTAATGTGAAGAACTAGAAGGTGAACTCAGAACTGATTTTGGATTAGAAGATGTTCTACTGTATTCCCCAGCTGAAAGGACAATGTGAAAGAAGTTTGGAGACGCAAAGCCCACAGGGGATTTGTAACTTTTGAATTACATGGAGATGGGCCTCAAGTGTTATTTTGTTGCATCGTTAAAAATACAGTAGATTGAGGGATGCCTGGGTGGCTCAGTGGGCTGAAGCCTCTGCCTTCGGCTCAGGTCATGATCTCAGGGTCCTGGGATCAAGCCCCACATCAGGCTCTGCTCAGCGGGGAGCCTGCTTCCCCCTCTCTCTCTGCTTGCCTCTCTGCCTACTTGTGATCTGTCTGTCAAATAAATAAATAAATCTTAAGAAAAATATACAGTAGATTGAAACCACAGCTGAACAAAAACAGTTCTTAAATTTTAAAATACACTTTACCTAGCAGGGCTATCTATAAATCTCTTAAATCCTGTTTTAACTTTAATTTCTAGATTTCAGTGGTGCAATCAATCAAGAGACTTCCAAATGAGGTACGACTTGACACAGATCCATGTAGCACCTGTTATGCTTCTGTTGTTAACTAGAGCTAAGGCAAAACCTCCCAAAGAAGCCCCAAGATACATGAAATCATTAAGTTCTCCCTAGGCTCTGCAGGAAAGAAGGGTGTCATTCACTAAAAGCTGCTGAGCACAGCTTCCTTTGTTTGACATAGCAACCTCCAGAATGGTCTTGAGGGGAAAGGCGTACTCTTGCTCTTGGCCACAGGAATGGAGTCCTGCCGTTCTGCTGTACTGTAAATGGCTGATTCCCCCACCCCCAGAAACAAGCCACAATGCCTGGGAGCTATGATTCTGCACAGGCTCTCACTATTTGGAGAAAGAGAGCCAAGGGCCAACAGTGACACCTGACTAGAATATAGACAGGGAGTGTGCCAGGAAAGACAGCCAGACTACCTTACCAACTATGCCTTATTTGAATGTGTTATCAGGGGGCGCCTGGGTGGCTCGGTGGGTTGAGCCCCTGCCTTCGGCTCAGGTCATGATCTCAGGGTCCTGGGATCAAGCCCCGCATTGGGCTCTCTGCTCGGCAGGGAACCTGCTTCTCTCTCTCTCTGCCTGCCTCTCTGCCTACTTGTGATCTCTGTCTGTCAAATGAATGTGTTATCAGCTTTGCTGTCATGAAGTGGATTGAATATTGTGTTGTCTAAGGGTGTAACTTCTGTATTAACAAACAGTTCAGTGGGTTTATCTATTGCTACCTTAATCTAACAGGTTCCTTTTTAAAATGTCCTGAAATCGGAGCACCTGGCTGAGTCAATAGAGAATGTGACTCCTTTTTATTACTATTTCTTGAAAATTTTATTTATTGAGAAAGAGCAGGGGGAGGAGTAGAAGGAGAGGGAGAAGCAGGCTCCATGCCCAGCAGGGAGTCTGACTGGTCCTTGATCTCTGGACACTGGGATTACGACCTGAACCCAAGGCTGACTGAGCCATCCTGGCACCCCATGACATTTTTTTAAGGTCGTTTTTTTTTTTTTAAGTAATTTTCTTGGGACGCCTGGGTGGCTCAGTTGGTTAAGCGGCTGCCTTCGGCTCAGGTCATGATCCCAGCGTCCTGGGGTCGAGTCCCACATCGGGCTCCTTGCTCAGCAGGGAGCCTGCTTCTCCCTCTGCCTCTGCCTGCCACTCTGTCTGCCTGTGCTTGCTTGCTCTCTCTCCCTCTCTGTCAAATAAATAAATAAAATCTTAAAAAAAAAAAAAAGTAATTTTCTTTAAGATTTTATTTATTTATTTGACAGAGATCACAAGTAGGCAGAGAGAGAGAGAGAGAAGGAAGCAGGCTCCCTTACCGAGCAGAGAGCCTGATGTGGGGCTCAATCCCAGGACTCTGGGATCATGACCTGAGCCAAAGGCAGAGGCTTTAACCCACTGAGCCACCCAGGCGCCCCCCTTTTTAAGGTCATTTTAAAAAATATTTTATTTGTCACAGAGTGATCAAGCACACAAGCAGGGGGAGAGGGAGGCAGAGGGAAAAGCAGGCTCCCCTCTGAGCAAGGAGCCTGATGCAGGACCCAGGGAGCATGACCAGAGCTGAAGGCAAGTGCTTAACCCACTGAGCCACTCAGTTACACTGGGACTTTTTTTTTAAATGATTTTTAAGTAATCTCTAAATCCAATATGGGGCTCCAACTCACAACCCTGAGATCAAGAGTCACATGTTCTACTGACTGAGCCAGCTAAGCACCCCAAAGAGCTTGTGCCTCTTGATTGATATATATATATATACACACACATATATACATATATATGTATGTGTATGTATATATAATTTATTAAAATATAAATCATAAATTATACACACACATATATAATGGAATACTATGCAGCCATCAAAAAAATAAATAAAAAACCCAAAATCTTGCCATTTGCACTGACATGGATGGAACTAGAGGTATTATGCTAAGTGAAATAAGTCAGTCGGAGAAAGACAATTATCATATGATCTCTCTGATACAAGAAATTTGAGACAGGGTTGGGGGTCATAGGGGGGAAGGAGTGAAAAAAATGAAATAAGATGGGACCAGGGAGGGAGCCAAACCATAAGAGACTCTTAATCTCTGGAAAAAAACCTGAGGGTTGCTGGAGGGGTGGCGGGTGGGAGGGATGGGGTAGCTGGGTGATGGACACTGGGGAGATGGGTGATGTGCTGTGGTGAATGCTGTGAATTGTGTAAGACTGATGAATCACAGACCTGTACCCCTGAAACAAATACATTATATATCAATTAGAAAAAAAAAAAGCAAGGCAGAGAAAAGTCTATGTAGAATGCTATCTTAGAAGGGGTGGTTTATTTATTTATTGTTTTTAAGATTTTTTGGAGGGGCCAGCTGGGTGGCTCAGTTGGTTAAGCAACTGACTCTTGATTTTGGCTCAGGTCATGATCTCAGAGTTGTGGGATCAGATCCTGGGTCAGGCTCTGCACTGAGTGTTCCTCTGTTCCTCCCCTCCTCACCCACCCCCAGATAGATAGATAAATGAATAAATACTTTCTCTTTCCTTTCAAAGTAATCACCACACCCAGTGTGGGGCTCAAACTCATCACCCCTTGATCAAGAGTTGCGTGCTCACGACGCCTGGGTGGCTCAGTTGGTTAAGCGGCTGCCTTCGGCTCAGGTCATGATCCCAGCGTCCTGGGATCGAGTCCCGCATCAGGCTCCTTGCTCGGTGGGCAGCCTGCTTCCTCCTCTCTCTCTGCCTGCCATTCTGTCTGCCTATGCTAACCCTTTCTGCCAAATAAATAAATAAAATCTTAAAAAAAAAAAAAAAAAGTCGCATGCTCTTCCGACTGAGCTAGCCAGTTGTGGTGGTCTGAACCGTGCATATATATTTCCTATGTTAAAAGACACACACATACAACAGAAGGATAAATTATAATGACACATGGAGCTGGACCAGCCTGACTTTTTAGAGCCCCCCATTTCCTCATGTAGAAAGTGGGGATAATACCATCTACTTTTACTTGTTGTCAGGTTTAAATAAAAACGACATTAATCTGTGTGATGCATTCAAATAACAAAGTCTACCTCCAGGGCTTCAACTCTATTAGATCTATTAATGTCCTGTTCACAGTGGTGTACCTTAGTACAAATCCTACACCATTTCCTTTGGCATTCAAAGAAAACTTACTGAGCACCCGTCAGATACTGACAACTCCTCCATGAAGTCAGCTCTAACTAGGCCAGCCAGAATTGCTTTCGTTTTGGGAACTCCCTAACTCCCAACCATTTATTTCAGCATTTGCTCAGATGTAATTCTGTAGCAATGCTTGTGTCTGTTTCCCACCCATAAAACTTGTCATTGTTAAGGACAGAAAATGGTGTCTCTTTTCTTTGGTATTATCACAATGAAGGTCATCCTTAATAAGACACACTGCATCTGGGGTGCCTGGGTGGCTCAGTGGGTTAAGCCTCTGACTTTGGCTCAGGTCATGATCTCAGGGTCCTGGGATCGAGCCCTGCATCAGGCTCTCTGCTCAGCGGTGAGCCTGCTTACCCTTCTCTCTCTGCCTGCCTCTCTGACTACTTATGATCTCTTTCTCTCTGTCAAATAAATAAATAAAATCTTTTAAAAAAAAAAAGATATATTACTTCTGTTTTATAGCCTACGGTATAGCCTGGTATGGTACTGATTTTCCATTTAACAACATTTAACAACAACATTTAACAACATTTAACAACAGAATCCTTTCAAGAAATAAAATCAATACATAATATCAATGTAAGCAGATCAGCTCTGATTAAAAAGAGCGCAAGGTCTGAATTACCAACCTGACATCTGCCCCCCGTTACCAACCCCCTGTGGCACCTGATACAGAATCCCTCAGCTATCTAGAACCAGTGTGAATACCTATGCAGTAGTAAGGACAATAATACTGCCAGGAGACCTCAGCTCAACAAGGTTACCTGATTAATATGACCCTTTCCCTCCATCTGATTTCCAAAAGCCCTCTAGTATTACTCCCTAGACAGGAAAGTCTCCAGGCTTAAAAGAAGTGTCTTGAACCCAGGGCGATAATTTTTTTAAAACCAGAGTTCCAGGGCTCATACCAAGAGTACACAACTTACTGGGGCCACACTATTTTTCCCTCTTAGTTTGACAAGTGTTAAACTTCTGAAAGCAAAACGAAGCTAAAATAACACCCTGAGCAATCAGAGAGGCTGGGGCAAAGAGGCATTCTCAGTGGCACGTTAAATTTGTAAAGAACAGTCCTCACAATACACTTCTTTATATTCATCATCAGTCAGGACTGATTGTACAAAAATTCTATCAACACTAGGACTCATCTTTTTGTTGCTAAAATAAATCCAGACATGAGCAATGGACTTACTGTAGGCACTTGAATCAGAATTTTTTTTAGCATCCAGCACCAACAGAACAGAGTCAGTGGGCTTGAGATAAGTAAAAACAGAAGTTGCCATAGTAACTTGCACATTTACCCTAAAAAGGCAGGAGTGGGGGTGGTGTGGGGAAGTAGGTCAATATTTCTACTTAACTAGCTCTAGTACTTGGCTTCCTCCCACTGAAAGTCAGCATCCTCTTATCTCCCCATCCCTAAAGGGAGGAAGTGGGGGGGATCAGGTGAGCATTTCAAAAAGCAAGGGGTGGGGAGTGGTCCAGGTAGAAGGAAGGAGAACCAAGAGCACAGCCCACTGAAAACCTCAGGAGCACCCTGGGACTACCCTTGGGAAAGCAGCTGCTGATCAAGGGAACCAGTGCTAAGAAACTGTTGCTGGGTTACTACAAGTCAGAAACTGCCATTTTCCCTGTAGCAGTTTGAGTGCACCTAATGGACACTTGGGAACACATTATTAACAGTTTTGGGTTGAAGGCAGCAGTGGGGAGAGAGTACTCTGGCATGGCAGAAACCTGTGGCCCTTTGCCAGAGGTATTCTTTGATGGCTGAAACTATGAATAGGGCTCAAGGATGGCCTAAAAGACAAGGAGGGTGAAGGTTCCTTTTCAAAATAAACTGATTCTGCTAACACAGAAACATAGTGTCCTTTGATATTTTGATCTGGAACAGCTACTAATCCAAGAGGGCAAAGGTGACTCTGGGCCCTGAGATGACATGGAAAGTGCCAGAGCCCATTATAAGCTCTTCTACCTGCGGTGCCAACAAATGTGGGAAGCAGGCTAAACAGAAAGCATTTGGAAGCAGGCACACTTTCACTTTCCTGCAGCTGTTAGTATCTGCATAGGGATAACTCAGTATTTACACAGGGATAACCTAAAGCATTACTAATGATTTTAACAATTTGGTGTGGAAGCCCCAATATACTAGAAAATGAGAGAAAGGATAATCCTATAGGGAGGTAAAAAAAAAAAATTAGAACCATCTTTTTATTTTATTTATTTATTTATTTATTTTTTAAGATTTTATTTATTTATTTGACAGACAGAAATCACAAGTAGGCAGAGAGGCAGGCCAAGAGAGAGGGAGAGGCAGGCTCCCTGCCAAGCAGAGAGCCCGATGCGGGGCTCGATCCCAGGACCCTGGGATCATGACCTGAGCTGAAGGCAGAGGCTTTAACCCACTGAGCCACCCAGGCGCCCCAGAACCATCTTTTTAAACAGTAAACATTTCAAACACCTCTCAAACACCTCTAGTTTCCCTACTGCATTGTTCAGAGGTGGGTCTAGACTTCCACATGATACGTCATTCAAACTTGGACTGGGAGATTTCTTTCTCTTTTTTTTTTTGAAATGATTTTATTTGTCAGAGAGCAAGTGAGTGAGCACAAGCTGGAGGAGCAGCAGGCAGAGGGAGAAGCAGACTCCCTGACGAGCAAGGAGCCTGATGCAGAGCTTGATCCCAGGACCCTGGGATTATGACCTGAGCTGAAGGCCAACACTTAACCAACTGAGGCACCCAGGTGCCCCTGGGAGACTTATTTCAACCAGCAGCACACCTAACAGCAGAATCCAGAAAGGACAGGCTGTTTTAAATGTAAGCCCATGTATTCAGAAACACCTGTAAACTGTCTCCTTGTAGTTCTGCACATGTCCCTATTCCTCTGCAGTGAAGGAAGGGTTAGAGGCTCACAGACACTGCAACATTTAGGATGACTTGAAAGACCAAGAGCATCAAAGCCTTTGGGAATTGAGCACCCAGAACAAGCATACTGTATGGACAGGGGATCAGAAACCTGAGGTACCAGGTACCAGGTACCAGGTCTCCACAAATACTATGGGAAGAGGGAGAGTGCTGAGCAATGTTTGCATAAACTTAAGATGGGAGGCTCCAGGCAACAAGGTCCATCATCCTGTGAAGGAACTATGAGAAAAAACACGCTATTCTATTACCACCTCTCAGTATAAGCCAGTAAAATTATTCAGTCTAGGGATGCCTGGGTGGCTCAGTTGGTTAAACAGCTGCCTTCGGCTCAGGTCATTATCCCAGCGTCCTGGGATCGAGTCCCACATCGGGCTCCTTGCTCAGCAGGGAGCCTGCTTCTCCCTCTGCCTCTGCCTACCACTCTGTCTGCCTGTGCTTGCTCTCTAACAAATAAATAAATAAAATCTTTAAAAAAAAATTATTCAGTCTAACCAGTTCAGAAGTATTTTTCCTTTACATACGATAACACAGGACAAAGAGAAGTTTGTGGAACAATTATTTTTTTACAACAATCTATTCCAGAGATGTCTGGGTGGCTCAGTAGTTAAGGGTCTCTGCCTTTGGCTCACGTCATGATTCCAGGACCCTAGGATAGAACCCTGCATCGAGCTCCCTGCTCAGCAGATAGTCTGCTTCTCCCTCTCTGTCTGCCCCTCCCCTCCTGTTTGTGCTCGCTCTCTTTCTCCCTCTCAAAATAAATAGAATCTTTAAAAACAAAAACATTGGGACGCCTGGGTGGCTTAGTTGGTTAAGCAGCTGCCTTCGGCTCAGGTCATGATCCCAGCGTCCTGGGATCGAGTCCCACATCGGGCTCCTTGCTCGGCAGGGAGTCTGCTTCTCCCTCTGCCTCTGCTTGCCTCTCTGTCTGCCTGTGCTCGCTCTCTCTCTAACTAATAAATAAATAAAATCTTTAAAAAAAAAACAAAAACAAACAAACAAACAAACAAAAAAAAAACATTCAGGGGAAGCCTGGGTGGCTCAGTTGGTTAAGCAGCTGCCTTCGGCTCAGGTCATGATCCCAGCGTCCTGGGATCGAGTCCCACATTGGGCTCCTTGCTCGGCAGGGAGCCTGCTTCTCCCTCTGCCTCTGCCTGCCTCTCTGCCTGTGCTCGCTCACTCTCTTTCTCTCTAACAAATAAAAAAAACAAAAACAAAAAAACAAACAAACAAACAAAAAACATTCAGGGCACCGGGGCACCTGGGTGGCTCAGTGGGTTAAGCCTCTGCCTTCAGCTCAGGTCATGATCTCAGGGTCCTGGGACTGAGCCCCCCTAAATGAGGCTCTCTGCTCAGCAGGGAGTCTGCTTCCCAGAACCCCGCCTGTCTCTCTGCCTACTTGTGATCTCTCTCTCTGTCAAATAAATAAATAAATAAAAACAAAAACATTCTATTCCCAAAAATGTTCAAGCTTAAGCATATGCAAAATAAAGAGACTAGAAAAATGACCTACCACCCAGCTTCAAAACTCACCAATATTCTAGTGGTAATTTCAAAGCTAACACAGAATCTGTTACTGGAATGATCCCTAAGTGTTATGCATCAAAAGCCTACAACCCCAAATAGCAATTTCTCCCCAGGATATAGCTACTCTACGAAAGCATCAATAGTAAAGGAAAATAAACAGACTTCAATTTCAATTTTTTTTTTTTTTAAGATTTTATTTATTTATTTGACAGACAGAGATCACAGGTAGGCAGAGAGGCAGGCAGAGAGAGGGGAAGGGAAGCAGGCCCCCTGCTGAGCAAAGAGGCCGATGTGGGGCTCAATCCCAGGACCCTGGGATCATGACCTGAGCTGAAGGCAGAGGCTTTAACCCACTGAGCCACCCAGGCGCCCCTTCAATTTCAATTCGTAAGGAATATCCAACAGAATAATTACACCTGCGAGGTGTTTCTATAGGTTATATTACCAGAATTTTTAATTCCTTAAAGACACATTTCTAATTCACTTATGTCTGCTGAGAAAGAATCACTGTGTTGTACAAACCCAGAGAAAGGCTCCACGGTCACCACAGTCAGCCTTCCAGGACTGTATCTTGTTTCACAACCACTTCCCATTCCGAAATAAGCATTTGGGACAAACTTTAGGGAAACTGAGGTAGTACAGATTTAGTTCATTTCTGACCTACTATAGCCCACCATGTGCTGGCATTTGGAGAAGCTAAAGCAAAGTCTCTACTTACTGGCACTGTAACATCATCATAAAAACTCCAAGCTAAAGCCCATCTCATTGTCCGACCTTGACAGAATTCGGTGTAGGTAACTTTAGGAACCTGAAACCAACAAACATGGCATCTCATTAAACTGAACTAATTCTAGCAATGTTCTGCGTTGCTGCCTCATGCTAATTATTTGTTCGTTTTCCTTTTTATCAGTTAACAAACACTACTATCCCAAAACAGTTATGCATAGCTATCTAATAATCAATTAATACATTATCTTTCAACAAAGATGTGGGTTTTTTTCCTCTCCTAAAATATTAGAATTTAGAGTTCTGGTTTGAAGGTCCAAATATTCAAAACACCCAAAATATTACAGCTCTTCAAAGAACCACTGGTAAATGGTACAAATAGTTTTTGGTTTATTTTTTCCCTTTTCTTTTTGAAAAACAGCCACCAAAGCTTAGCTATGTGTAGTCGCCCTTTTGTCTATCAGATTTAAGGCGGGGGGGGGGGGGGACACACACGAAACTACCCTGTGACTGTTAGAATTTTAACAAAGAAAAGGTGTGACAGGGAAAATAGGATAGGTAAAAATGCCTGAAAGAAACCAGAAATCAGAAACTTAGCTTTACCATTGACCACACATTTGACCCCCTTTTCTGAAAAGTCACCTGGCTCAAGCTTACCTGTGCCCAAACAATATAAACTGGAGAGGAGTAAGAGGGCAGTTATTAATTTGCCGCCTGCTTTTCAAAAGAGAAGCAAGGGGCTGAATTCATGCGGACTGCACCATAAAGAGAAGCACACTTGAATGATTATCATTCTAGTTCTAGCTGATCTTTGATAACTAGGTATGTGACCCAGAACAAGCCCCTTTAACTTATGTAACCTTCAGTTTCTGCAATCATAAAGGAGTCAGATATAGAAGGAGTGGCAGGTAGAACCATGTTTTTTGATTTCTAATACCTCTCTGACATTGTACTCATCCTGTTTTCCCCCATCTTTTCTCTGCTATGATTGTCAAAGTAGGCCTTTTAGAAATAATTTACAAAAAGCCTCTTTTACAAAATTAAAAAATAAGAAAACAAAAAAACACATTTAGGGTTTTAAGGTATAAAGGAAATTCCCATACTCTAATTACCATCAAAAGCAGATACACGGGACTAATAATGACAGACTGACCCCTTGTATGCGAAGTTCTTCCTTCAGAGGAGCCAGGCTGCATTTTTTCCCCAGCATACAGCTATACCACCTAGAAAGAAAAAAATCAGAGAAGTAAAACACGTTTATGTGGTTACATTTTTTAATTAAGCATTTTTTCACAAGAACAAAATGAGAACGGCAAAAAATTTTGAGGTAAGTTACAAGTAACAATAACAAAAATTATCTTTAGACAAAGAACAAACCTAGCAAAGGAAAACAAAGGCACCTGGGTGGCTCAGTCAGTTAAGCATTTGCCTTCAGCTCAGGTCATGTCATGATCCTGGGATCCTGGGATCAAGTCCCATGTATTGGGAGGGCTCCCTGCTCAGTGGGGAGTCTGCTTCTCCCTCTGCCCTCTCCGCTGCTCGTGCTCTCTCTCACATAAATAAAATCGTAAAAAAATAAAAATTAAAAAAGGGAAAACAAACCCAAAGCAACTTAAAAAAAACAAAAACACGGGACGCCTGGGGGGCTCAGTTGGTTAAGCAGCTGCCTTCAGCTCAGGTCATGATCCCAGCGTCCTGGGATCGAGTCCCACATTGGGCTCCTTGCTCGGCAGGGAGCCTGCTTCTCCCTCTGCCTCTGCCTGCCTCTCTGTCTGCCTGTGCTCACTCTCTCTCTCTAACAAATAAATAAATAAAATATTTAAAAAAAAAAAAAACAAAACAAAACCACTAAGCCTCTCCAAGGATTCAGGACTGTACATGTTTGGAAAGAGAGTGAAAAACAGAGAGCTCTCCCCTGTGACACTCAGAATAAAGGCCATTTAGCTCTAGGACAGAAATTATTTAATAAATAACAGTAAAAACATGTATACCTGAAAGTACTACGATGTTGTATGTCAAATTATACCTCAACTACAAGAAGTATAAACAACCCCCTATACCATCTTAATAAAAATTGTAAAATCTGACATGGACCTATACTTTGTGATAGCCTCACCTGCAAAGGATTTAAGGATATGTATTATTTCAAAAGAATATGAAATCAATTTCTTCTATTAGTAAACATAAATCTAGAAGAGGGGATGGGGAGAAGATGGGAGTGAAATAGTTAAAAGGTAAAAGATGGGAGTGGACTAGTTAAAGGCAGTGTGTAGTTAAAAAGACCTAGAATTTAGGGCTGCCTGGGTGGCTCAGGCATTGAACAGCTGCCTTCAGCTTGGGTCATGATCCCAGTGTCCTGGGATTAAGTCCGGCATCTGGCTCCTTGCTTGGCGGGAGGCCTGCTTCCCTCTCTCACTCCCCCTGCTTGTGTTCCCTCTCTCACTGTGTCTTTCTCTGTCAATAAAAAATCTTAAAAAAAAAAAAAAAAGACACAGAATTTAGTATATCAAAGATTAACCACTATGTTTTCTAGGAAAGTTGCCAAAATGTATATAACAATTGTTTTTCAGAAACTGGACAACTGCAGTGAAGAAATATAACCTCTGGGAGAGAAACAAATCAGGTGATTCCCATAACTGTTAGAGCTTACTGCCTGAAGGAAATTTCCAAGGGGCAATGCCCGGAAAGGAATCTCAAACAGAGCCCAATAATCATGAATTGGTAAGCAACAGACTGGATTTCAAAGGCCCAGGCAGAAAGGATTTGAAGAGCAAAACACAGATAGGAAGGACTTGCACAGAGAGAATTCTGGGCATCTGCAGAAAAACTTCCTGGATTTTTTTTTTTTAGGATTTGATTTATTTAACAGTGAGAGACATAGCGAGAGAGGGAACACAAGCAGTAGGATAGAGTGAGTGAGAAGCAGGCCTCCTGAGGAGCAGGGAGCCAGATGCTGGGCTCGATCCCAGGACCCTGGGATCATGACCTGAGTGGAAGACAGACACTTAGCCTATGGAGCCACCCAGTGTCCCTCCCTGGAATATTATGCAGAATAAGGACCTGCACCTGTGAGGTGAACTCCAGACTAGGGAAAGAATTCCTAGAGGAGCGCCTGATTCTCTCAGTCGGTTAAGTGTCCAACTCTAGATTTCCGCTCTAGTCATGTCAGGATCCTGGGACCAAGCCCTGATATGGACTCCACACTCAACAGGGAGTCAGCTTAAGGATTCTCTCTCCCTCTCCCTGCTCCATTTCTAAAATAAATAAGTCTTTAAAAAAATTAACAATAAGCTGAAATTAACAATAAGCTGAAAACAGTAAGCTGAACAACTAGAGTCCAGGCATAACCAGACTAGTTTGCAGTTCTACTGGCCAGAGCAGAAAGCGCTTGTTCGTAAAAGGGGCATCTATCTAGTGGAGTCCTAGAATGAGTCTAGAGGCTATTTATTCTATATTTACCCCAATGAAGCTTAAAAGTAAAACTCAAAAGGATCAAAGATCCCAAGTAACTTAAGTAAGCATCAAAATCTGACATTCTTTAAAGGAACATGATGAAATACAACACCCCAAAATGTAAGATTTGCAATGTCTAGCATCCAATAAAAAATGACCAGATGTTTGTAGAAGAGGCAAGAAAATTACCTGCAACCAGAATAAAAAAATCAATCATTAGAAACAGATCAAGAAATAAGAGATGATGGGGCGCTTGGGTGGCTCAGTGGGTTAAGCCTCTGCCTTCCGCTCAGGTCATGATCTCAGGGTCCTGGGATCGAGCCCCGCATTGGGCTCTCTGCTCGGCAGGGAACCTGCTTCTCTCTCTCTCTGCCTGCCTCTCTGCCTACTTGTGATCTCTATCTGTCAAATAAATAAATAAAATCTTAAAAAAAAAAAAGAAAGAAGAGATGATGAAATTAGCAGATGATGGACATTAAAACCGCTCTAGAGATATGTTCCATAACAAAACACAGACACGGTGAGGAGCATGAGGGAAGATATAAAAACCAACCAAATGGAACTTCTAGACATGAAAGTTATGATATCTAAAATGAAAAATTCACTGGATAGGATTAACAACATATTAGACTCTGCAAAAGAAAAGAC
Organism: Taxidea taxus jeffersonii; assembly: GCA_003697995.1. NCBI lineage: Eukaryota > Metazoa > Chordata > Mammalia > Carnivora > Mustelidae > Taxidea > Taxidea taxus. The sequence goes on along the minus strand of RCUC01113732.1, from coordinate 17,046 downwards.
CTGTGAAGACACAGCAATAGAAACTATCCAAAATAAAGCACATTGGGGGAAAAAAAGATTGAAAAAAATATATATATACAGCACATGTGACCTGTGGGACACTATAAAGCAACACACATTAAGTGGTATTTCAGAAAAGGGGTATAATAATAATTAACTAAAAAACAGTAACAAGAGAATAATAGTTTTCTTAAACATTTAAATCTTACATAAAATGTACGAAAGTATGATGACACCGGGAATGATATCCACCCTCCACTTCTATTCAAAATTATACCAGAGATTCTAGTCGATACAATAAAGTGACAAAATGCATGTGGACTGACAAGAAAGAAAACAGTCTTTTTATTTTTTTTGAAAGATTTTATTTATTTGACAGAGAGAGATCACAAGTAGGCAGAGAGAGAGGAGGAAGCAGGTTCCCTGCTGAGCAGAGAGCCCGATTCGGGGTTCGATACCAGGACCCTGAGATCATGACCTGGGCCCAAGGCAGAGGCTTAACCCACTGAGCCACCCAGGTGCCCCAGAAACAGTCTTTTTAAACAGAAGACATGATCATCTATGTAGGAGATTCTTTGAAATCTAGGGAAAAGCTACTAGAATAAATGAATTCATAAAGGTCACAGAATAAAAGCTCAAAATAAAATCAACTGTATTTCTGTAAACTAGAAATTAAAATTTAAAAATTCAATTTACGGGGCACTTGGGTGGCTCAGTGGGTTGAAGCCTCTGCCTTAGGCTCGGGTCATGATCCCAGAGTCCTGGGATCGAGCCCCGCATCGGGCTCTCTGCTGAGCTCTCTGCTTCCTCCTCTCTCTCTCTGCCTGACCTGAGCCAAAGACAGCTGCTTAATCGACTGAGCCACCCAGGCTAAAACAATTTTTTGAAAAAGAGCAACAAAATCAGAGGACATACACTACTGAATTCAAGACTTACTATAAAGCTCTGATATCAAGACAATATGGTAATGGCATAAATATAGACATACAAATCAAGAGAATGGAATGTAGTCCAGAAATAGACTCACTTATATGATCAGCTGATTTTAAACCAAGGTACCCAAAGCTTACTTTTCAAAAGACAGTTATAAAAATAAAAAAGGCAAACCACAGACTGGGAGGAAATACTTGCAAAAGACATCTGATAAAGGGCTTGTATCCAGCATATATAATGAACTCCTTAATAAACAGATAGAAAGAGATATATAGGGAGACTTCTAGTTTCTAGTCCTTGGAAGTCACTACACTGTTTAAGTAAAAAGCCTAGCCATCCGAAAAGCGAACAACTCTTCCTAGATCATTCACAGAAGCAATTCAAAGGGGGAAACAACTGCCTCTAAAGTTAGAGAGACTGGGACGCCTGGGTGGCTCAGTTGGTTAAGCGGCTGCCTTCAGCTCAGATCATGATCCCAGCGTCCTGGGATCGAGTCCCACATCGGGCTCCTTGCTCAGCGGTGAGCCTGCTTCTCCCTCTGCCTCTGCTTGCCACTCTGTCTGCCTGTGCTCGCTCCTGCGCTCTCTCTGACAAATAAATAAATAAAATCTTAAAAAAAAAAAAAAGTTAGAGAGACCAACAAGTGAATACAAAGAACCACAACTCACTAGAGCAGAAATCCAGGAGCAAAACTGCACGGGAATCAGTGCAAAGCTAGGGAAACCCAAATTCTTTTTTTTTTTTTTTTTAAGATTTTTATTTATTTATTTGACAGAGATCACAAGTAGGCAGAGAGGCAGAGAGGCAGAGAGGCAGGCAAAGAGAGATAGGAGGAAGCAGGCTTCCCGCCGAGCGGAGAGCCCGATGTGGGGCTCGATCCCAGGACCCTGGGATCATGACCTGAGCCGAAAGCAGAGGCTTTAACCCACTGAGCCACCCAGGCGCCCCAACCCAAATTCTAACTAACAAATTGCTGGAGACTCAGCACTCACAAGTCGGAAGAATAAAAAACTGAGGAGGACCCCATCATTAGGACCCCACACTTCTGGAACATTACCTCCAGGAGCTTGACCAGGTTCTCACAGTGAATATGGGAGAAAAAAAAATCTCTGTACTTCCAGCACAGAAAGGGAAAAAGGGGTAATTCTGAAATAGGTTAGAGCATCCTGTTCTTAACAAGGCCTGACCTCAACAGAAACTACTTAACCAGATCCTAGCCTCTTGGGGTATTATCAGAATCTAACTGACCTAGAAGAATGGCATCATCCAACTCCAGCCCACTCTAGCAATCCTGTCCCAACAAGGGAGGGGGAGAGGAGGCATGTGTGGAGTTCACAATCCAGAGGCATAGGCTCACTAAAAGACTGAGACCTACTCATAGGACACGTTTCCCTCTCCCCACCCCTCACCACCACATTAAAAAGGCCTATTTATATTTAGAGCAGTATTTTTACCCAGTATATTATGTCCTCCTATTAAGAAAAAATTACAAAACATACTAGAAGGCAAAGAACACTTTGAAGAGGCAGAGCTAGCATCAGAACCATACATGGCAAGAATGTTGGAGTTATCAGACCAGGAATTTAAAACAACTATGATTAAGATGCTTAGGGTTTGGAACACCTGAGTGGTTCAGTCGGTTAAGTGTCTGCCTTAGTCCCAGGGTCCTGGGTTCTGAGTCCTACATCAGGCTCCTAGCTCAGTAGGAAGCCTGCTTCTCCCTCTGCCTGCCACATCCCACTGCTTGTGTGCCCACTCTCTCTCGGACAAATAAATGAAATCTTTTTTTTAAAACATGCTAAAGGGTTCTAATGGATAAAGCAGAAAGCATGCAAAAACAGATGGGCAATGTAAGCAGAGAGATGGAAATTCTAAAAAAAGAACCAAGAAGAAATGCTAGAGGTCAAAAACACTGTAACAGAAAGAAAAATGCTTTTGATGGGCTCATTCAGTAGACTGGACATAGCTGAACAAAGAATCTCTGAGACTGAGGATATCTCAATAGAAACCGCCAAAAGTGAAATGCAGAGAAAAAAGGCATAGGAAAATAAAAAACAACAACAAAAAAACCCAGAATACAATATCCAGGAACTGTGGAACAACTACAAAAGGTGTAAAATATGTGTGACTGGAATACCAGAAGGAAAAGAAAGGCACAGAAAAAATATTTGAAACAATAATGACTGAGAATTTCCCTCAAATTAATGTCAGACACCAAATCACAAATTCAGGAAGCTAAGAGATCACTGAGTAGGCAAAATGCCCCCAAAAATTATACCTAAAGCACATGATTTTCAAAATATGGAAAAATCAAAGATAAAGAAACAATCCTGAAAGAAGCCACAGGGGAAAAGCTACATTAATTTAGAGGAACAAAGGAAAGAATTACATCAAACTTCTCTTAAGAAACCATGGGGCTCCTTGGTGGCTCAATCAATTAAGCATCTGCCTTTGGCTCAGGTCATGATCCCAGGCTCCTGGGATCAAGGCCCCCATCGGCTCCTTGCTCAGTAGGGAGCCTGCTTCTCCCTCTGCTTGCTGCTCCCCCTGCTTCTTCATTCTCTCTCTCTGACAAATAAATAAAATCTTTAAAAAAAAATGCAAGCAAGAATAGAGTGGAATGAAATGTTTAAAATGTTAAGAGGAAAAATCCACCGACCTAGAATTCTATACCCTGCAAAACTGTCCTTCAAAAGCAAAGGCAAAATAAGACTTCCTCAAACAAAAATTGAAGTAATTTGCTGCCAGTTCCTTCTCTAGGGAACTTTTCCTTCTCTAGGGAACTTCTTCTGATATTTACAAGACCTGACAAGAAGGAAAGTGGTACTGGGTCAGAAACTTAGATCTTTACCAAAAAAAAAAGAAAAATGAAATCTTGCCATTTGCAACAACATGGACACGGTATTACGCTAAGCGAAATAAGTCAATCAGAGAAAGACAATTATATGATCTCACTGATATGAGGAAATTTGAGAAACAAGACAAAGGATCATAGGGGAAGGGAGGAAAAAACAAAACAAGATGAAACCATAGAGGAAGACAAACCGTAAGACACTCTTAATCCCAGGAAACAAACTTAGAGTTGCTGGAGTGGAGTGGGGGGTAGGGATGGGGTGGCTGGGTGAAGGACAATGGGGAGGGTATGTGCTATGGTGAGTGCTGTGAAATGTGTAAGTCTGATGAATCACAGATCTGTACCCCTAAAACAAATAATACATTATATGTTAATTTTTAAAAATAAAGAACAAGGGAGAAGAAATAAGGTAAAAAAAAAAATCAAAACTTATTTAAAAAAATTTTTTTAAAATCTATTTATTAAAAAAAAAAAATCTATTTATTTATTTATTTATTTGAGAACGTGAGAAAGAGAGCACACAAGAGCATGAGGGGGAGGGGCAGGGGTAGAATCAGACTCTGCTGAGTGGGGCTCGATCCCATATCTCAGGATCATGACCTGAGCTAAGGCAGACACTAAACTGGCTGGACCACCCAGAAGCCCCAAAACATTTTTTTTTCATTATTTTTCAAAATTTTTAAAATTCTTGGGATGCCTGGGTGGCTCAATTGGTTAAGAGCTGCCTTCGGCTCAGGTCATGATCCCAGCGTCCTGGAATCGAGTCCCACATCGGGCTCCTTGCTCGGCGGGGAGCCTGCTTCTCCTTCTGCCTCTGCCTGCCTCTCTGTCTGCCTGTGCTCGCTCGCTCTCTCTCTCTAACAAATAAATAAAAATAAAATCTTAAAAAAAATTTTTTTAAATTCTTAATTAATATAACAGATAAGTTTGTTAAAAATAACAATACCAACAATGTATTTGATTACGTGTGCTTATAAATATGTATGTATAAATGAATGACACCAAAGATACGAGGAACATGAATTTTTATATTTATTCCAGTTTTATCAAGATATAGCATATATTGTAAAATTCTCCAATTTTAAGTATATAATTCAATGAGTTGGACAAATGTGTACATTACCACTTCCACAATCAAGATAGAGAACATTTACATCACCCTAAAAAGTTCCCCAGTGCCCTGCAGCAGTCTTTCCTCCCCTTATCCCAGCCTCTAGTGACCACTGGTCATTCTGTCTTAATAGTTTTGCCTGTTCCAGATTTACATAAATGCACTCAAACAAAATGTTTTTGTGTCTGGCTTTGTACTGTAAATACACTGGCAGTTTCATATGGTTCCAACTTAATACATTAAGTAATATAAATAAAAATCTCACTGTTTATACAAGTATAAGAAATACTAGTATGTTGCTATAGAAATATTTCGCACTAACCAATATTTTGTTTGCATTGTTTGTGGATTCAAGCAGGTGACTGCCCCTATTTTTGTTTAGTCACAAATAACTGTTTTATCTAAATTACTTTAAACAGCCCTGGGTAATTTTACTTAGAGCATAATCAATTTCATTTGGTGGTTTTAAAATGTCTGGGATAAAAACAGTATGCTTCCGGGACGCCTGGGAGGCTCAGTTGGTTAAGCGGCTGCCTTCTGCTCAGGTCATGATCCCAGCATCCTGGGATCGAGTCCCACATCGGGCTCCTCGCTCAGCAGGGAGCCTGCTCCTCCCTCTGCCTCTGCCTCCCTCTCGGTCTGCCTGTGCTCATGCTCTCTCTCTCTAACTAATACATAAATAAAATCTTAAAAAAAAAACCAGTATGCTCTCTTTAAGACAAGAGTACATAAACAGAGAAATCATTAACCAGGAATTCAAAGCCTTTGGTATATTAGAAACAAGGAAGAAAAGAAGAAATTAAGAGCAAATAGTGTTCACACACTAACAGTATAGAGTAGGTTAACACCTTTCCTTTAAAATCAGCATTCCTGAACAGACTAGATCAGAATCACCAGAAACCAAGAAATAGCCCAAAACAGAGACAAAAGAAAGATAGTATACATTTCCTCAGGAGATAAAAGAAAGTATTTATATAAGTAAGTTTTCTAACAGTTAAATATGTCCTTGGTAGTTAATAACAGCTTGGGAAAGTTCACATTTCTTTTAACCCTTGTTATAAGCTGAATACTGCATTGTGAATCTTTTAAGATTTAATCTCATCAGTAACTTTTCTGCAGCATTTATATTTCTTAAAGGAAAAGCAGAAGTAACAGGGTGTATTAAAATTGAGTTGACTTCACTTCAAAACATGCCTACCCATTAGGTCCTAGCTACCCTCAACAGGCATCTTGTGACAACTAATGAAAATGCAAGTAGAAAAAAAATGAACAAAAAGAAGATCTAGTTACCCAGGAGACTCTGAACCCATTATACTATTTTAATGATGAAAGTAGCACTCTACTCATTATAGCATTTAGTGATTCCTCTGAGACAGCAGCTTTCAAGAAAAATTATTTTGAAATGATTTCAAGTGTACAGAAGAGTTATAAGATTAGTACAAATGATTTCAGTATACTCTTCACCCAGATTCATCAATCAACACTTTCCTCCATTTGTTTGCTCTGTGTTCTTTTAAAACCATTTAAGACCTAGCTACAGACATCATGCATGCATGCCCCTTTCACCCTAAATATTTTGGCATGTACATTTTAAAAACAAGGACATTCTCCTTCATAACCACAGAACAATTTATCAAATTGAGAAAATTTAACACTCACAGAGTACCATTTACTATCGAGAATACAGTCCATTTTCAAATTTCACCAATTACCCCAATAATGTCCTTCATGGCAATTTTCTCCCCTGATGCAAGATCCAATCTAAGATCCTGCATTTCATTTATGTATCAAGTCTCTTTAGTCTCCTTCAATCTGGAACAGTTCTTCACTAAGCCTTTTTTTTTTTTTTAAACGTTCATGACCTTTATATTTCTGAAGAAATATTTTACAAAACCCCTCCTAAGTTGGTTTGTCTTAAGTTTCCTCAGAGTTACGTTGAAGCTATACATGCTGGGCATAAAGAAGAGAGAGCTATTGTGTCCTTCTGGGTGCTGTGTATCAGAAAGTGATCACCTGCTTGAGGCGGGATCCTCCATACTTCTCTACTGTAATGTTACCCTATTTCTTTGTGATTATAAGTCATCTGTGGGGAGATACTCTGAAACTATAACATCCTGTTCCTCTTCAAATTTTCCACTACTGGGACGCCTGGGTGGCTCAGTGGGTTAAGCAGCTGCCTTCGACGCAGGTCATGATCCCAGCGTCCTGGGATGGAGTCCCACATCAGGCTCCTTGCTCAGCAGGGAGCCTGCTTCTCCCTCTGCCTCTGCCTGCCAATCTGTCTGCCTGTGCTCACTCTCTCTGACAAATAAATAAATAAAATCTTTAAAAAAAAAAATTTTCCACTACTGATCTTTCATGAATCAGTTATTATAATAATGATGGCAAATGGTGATTTTTCTTTTTTTTAGAATCTTGTTTTTTTTAAAGATTTTATTTATTTATTTGACAGAGAGAGATCACAAGTAGGCAGAGAGGCAGACAGAGAGAGATGAAGGGAAGCAGGCTCCCTGCTGAGCAGGGAGCCTGATGCGGGGCTCGATCCCAGGACCCCGGGATCATGACCTGAGCCGAAGGCAGAGGCTTTAACCCACTGAGCCACCCAGGCACCCCAAAATGGTCATTTTTCGCACTTTATTAGTTTTTCTACATGTATTAGTTAGCATTCTATTGTAACAAAGAACTTTTCCTCTCTCCCCTTTGCTTATTTTACTTAATGGCTTAAAACCCACTATTGCCATTATTTATTATGAAATCATATTGTCCCAGATTTCACTGGAGCTGGCTCCCATATCCTTTTGATGTCATATTTTAAGCACTTGCTTATTTTTTGGTATTGTAAGACATTCCAGGCTCTTAAACTTATCCTTACCCAGCACTGGAATCACCCATTTCTCCAAGGGGCCTAGTTCTTTTTAGTGGGGATTGGTTATTTAATTTATATTTTAAAAGATTTTATTTATTTATTTGACAGAGATGACAAGTAGGCAGAGAGGCAGGCAGAGAGAGAGGGGGGAAGTAGGCTCCCTGCTGAGCAGAGAGCCCAATGCCCGGCTTGATCCCAGGACCCTGGGATCATGACCTGAGCCAAAGGCAGAGGCTTTAACCCACTGAGCCACCCAGGTGCCCCAGTTATTTTATTTTTTGAAAATATTATATATTTATTTGAGAGAGAGCACGCGCGCGTGCACTCATGTGCATGCACGTGGGCATGAGCAGTGGGGAGGGGCAATGAGAGTAGTAGACTCCCCGATGAGCAGGGAGCCTGTTTCGGGGCTGATCCTAGGACCCCGAGATCATGACCTGAGCTGAAGGCAGATGTTTAACCAACTGAGCCACCCACACGCCCCGGGACTGGCTATTTTAAAACACCAAACCTTAACCTGAAATGTAATATAGAAAAATAGATAAAAGCAGAGGTCTGGCATTTAAGAGGCTATAAGCATAGTTTAAAAACTTCTCTAGTTGTAGAACCTAACATTTTGCTGCCTCTACCAATTTACCAGAATAAATACCCCTAGACATGCAGCAGAGCAGCCCTAATGTCCACCCAATCTCAAAATTTAATATTTAAACTACCATAAATTACAAATCTGTATAGCTAAAAATAAACATTCATTCTATGTTTTTCTTTTTTTAAGATTTTTATTTATTTGTCAGAAAGAGAGAATGAGAGTGTGAGCACAAGCAGGGAGAGCAGCAGGCAAAGGGAGAAGCAGGATCCCTGGTAAGCAAGGGGCCTGTGGGGCTCAATCCCAGGACCCTGGGATCATGACTGGAGCCAAAAGCAGATGCTTAATGACTGAGCCATCCAGGCATCCCTCTATCTTTTTCTTTTCTTTTTAAGATTTTATTTATTTATTTGTCAGGGAGAAAGGGAGAGAGAGCGAACAAGCACAGGGAGGCAGAGAGGCAGAGAGGCAGGCAGAGGCAGAGGCAGAGGGAGAAGCAGGCTCCCTGCTGAGCAAGGAGCCCGATGTGGGACTCGATCCCAGGATGCTGGGATCATGACCTGAGCCGAAGGCAGCCGCTTAATCAACTGAGCCACCCAGGCGTCCCCCTCTATCTTTTTCTTAAAAAGTAGTTTTAAGGGGTGCCTGGGTGGCTCAGTGGGCTAAAGCCTCTGCTTTCGGCTCGGGTCATGATTCCAGAGTCCTGGGATCGAGCCCCACATCAGGCTCTCTGCTCAGCGGGGAGCCTGCTTCTTCCTCTCTCTCTGCCTACTTGTAATCTCTGCCTGTCAAATAAATAAATAAAAATATTTTTTTAAAAAAGTAGTTTTAATTATCCACACATCTTTACAAGGAACACTATATAACAAGATTCTTCAAGGCAGTGGGGCCAACACTTTTCATTCTCTGGCATTCCTTTTTATTTAAAAAATTTAAAATATTTTATTTATTTATTTGAGAGAGAGCATGAGCGTGGGGATGGGCAGAGGGATAGGGAGAATCAGACTCCCCACCGAGCATGGAGCCCAACACAGGGCTTGATATGGCGTTGATTCCAGGATGCTGAGACCATGACCTGAGTCAAAGGTAGACACTTAACCAACTGAGCCACCCAGGCACCCCTGGGTATTCTTTTTTATAACTGCCTGATAAACTGAAAAATACATGTTCTTTTTATTGTAACAACTCTCTTCTTTGACCATTTAAAGTAGAACTAACCATACTCTGGTTTCTCTTCAGATCGCATAAATCTTTCGCCTTTTACTAAAGTAGAACTAACCAGTGACTACCTACTATAGGTGGATATATCATAAAAACTGATACAGCTAGCTTGTCGTGGCATGAGCAACCGGATTCAACCTTTTCTCCCTAAGACCTGACTGCAGTCACCAATCAATGATGCTCTGCCACTTCAAACTTGAAAGGGAATTAAACTATGATACCTACATTAAGGTGATGAAAAGTACATAACCTAATTACTTTTAAAAAAAGTAGCCCCTTATCCTTCAAGCTACTTATTCTTCATCATCCTACTTTAGTGGGAAGAAAATAATCAAACCACCATCTGTTTAAAAAAAAAACAAAAAAACCCCACCATCTGCCTCCTGTGCACCTCACAATTAAAAAATACTCTTTTAGGGGTGTCTGGGTGGCTCAGCGGGTTAAAGTCTCTGCCTTTGGCTCAGGTCATGATCTCGGGGTCCTGGGATGCATCGGGCTCTCTGCTCAGTGGGGAGCCTGCTTCCTCCTCTGTCTCTGCCTGCTTCTCTGCCTAATTATGATCTCTGTCAAATAAATAAATAAAAATCTTTTAAAAAAATACTCTTTTAGGTTTAAATTGAGAAAAAAGCTCTTCTACCTGGAGAACAGGCTCGTATACTATCTATCCCCCAATACATTTCTACCTTCTATATCTGTGTAGTGAGCTGGTTCACTGGAGCAAGGGGTGCATTTCTTTCTAATGACAACCAAAAAACACTATTATTGATTTGCAATCCTGGGTGGGTCCCAATCAAAGATGAAACCAGAGGTCAAAGACAGCCATCCACAACAACAGTCTCATTAGATTTATTTGTGGCAGTTTAGTAACAAGACAATGAAAAAAAGAATATAATGCCTAATAATAAGGAATTACTTAATTATGGACTGTTGCCAAGCTGTTTAAAATTACTGCTATGCACATACTATTAGCTGGAAAGAAACAAAGGAATGAAAAAAGTGAAGTTAAAAACAAAAGAAGAGGGGACGCCTGGGTGGCTCAGTTGGTTAAGCAGCTGCCTTCGGCTCAGGTCATGATCCCAGTGTCCTGGGATCGAGTCCCGCATCGGGCTCCTTGCTCAGCAGGGAGCTTGCTTCTCCCTCTGCCTCTGCCTGCCACTCTGTCTGCCTGTGCTTGCGCTCTCTCTCTCTAACAAATAAATAAATAAAATCTTTAAAAAAAAAAAGAAGAATACAAAACTACTGGTATTCATGATTACAACCATGCGAATGAAAAAAGGGGAAACTGGCAGAAAATGCACTCAAAATAAGCTAACAGTTGTGTCAATGTGCCTAGATCAATGTTTTCTCCATTTTCTAATTATCTTTAAGTGTGGTTATTTTATTTTATTTATTTTTTAAAAAATATTTTATTTATTCATTTGATAGACAGAGATCACAAGTAGATAGAGAGGCAGGCAGAGAGAGAGGAGGAAGCAGGCTCCCTGCTGAGCAGAGAGCCTGATGTGGGGCTCGATCCCAGGACCCTGAGATCATGACCTGAGCTGAAGGCAGAGGCTTTAACCCACTGAGCCACCCAGGCACCCCTAAGTGTGGTTATTTTAAGAGATTAAAATTATAGGGGCCTCTGGGTGGCTCAGTCAGCTGAGGATCCAACTCTTGGTTTTGGCTCAAGTCATGATCTTGGGGTTGTGAGACTGAGCCCCATGTCCGGCTCCATACTCAGCGTAGAGTCTGCTTGAGAGATTGTCTCTCTCCCTTTGTCCCTCCCATTACTCATGCACACTCTCTCTAAAATCAATCAACCGATCAATCTTTTTTTTTATGATTTTTTTATTTATTCAACACAGAGAGATCACAAGTTGGCAGAAGCAGGCAGACAGAGAGAAGGGGGGGAAGCAGGCTCCCCGCTGAGCAGAGAGCCCAATGCAGAACTCGATCCCAGGACCCTGAGATCATGACCTGAGCTGAAGGCAGAGACTCAACCCACTGAGCCACCCAAGTGACCTTACCAATCAATCTTTTTTTTAAAGAAGAAAGAAAAATTATGTAATTTCTCTTCATTCTCTCAACAACTGTAAGAGGTATTATCCCAACCTCATAGACAAGAAAAATCAAGTGGCTTACCCTTTTATAAAGGCAAGTCAAAGTTTATAGTAAAATTGAGCCTTTCCACTGAAGAAATGATTAAAAGCTCAGTTATAAAATCTACAATTATTCCCTGAAAGTACTACTTATAGTACCCCATAACTCTACTAGCACCTACTTTAAACAAAACAAAAGGGAGGGATGCCTGGCTGGCTCAGTTGGTTAAGTGTTTGCCTTTGGCTCAGGTCGTGATCCCGGGATCCTGAGATGGAGCCCTGCAGTGGGTTCCCTGCTCAGCAGGGAGCCTGCTTCTCCCTCTCCCTCTGCCCCACCCCATGCTTGCCCTCTCTCTCAAATAAATAAATAGAATCTTAAAAATAAAAAAATAGGGGTACCTGGGTGGCTCAGTGGGTTAAAGCCTCTGCCTTAGGCTCAGGTCATGATCTCAGGGTCCTGGGATCGAGCCCCACATTGGGCTCTCTGCTCAGCAGGGAGCCTGCTTTCTCCTCTCTCTCTGCCTGCCTCTCTGCCTACTTGTCATCTCTGTCAAATAAATAAACAAAACCTTAAAAAATAAACAAAAATAAAAAAATAAACAGGAGGAGAAGGGGAGCTCTTTATTAAAATAACAAAGTACTTCTAAGATCCTTTCAACACACGGACCACAGCATGTAAATCTACTGAATTCCTAAGACAGTCAAGAGGTGAGATGATCCTATTTGATATTCATTATATCAAATATGTGTTCATTTAGTTCTATGACCACCCTATGAGGTGTGAGGTAGCTATTGCTATTATTATCCCATTTTAATGATAAGAAAACAAAATTTAAGTCCAAGAATCACATTCAAAAGGCACAGATTATTCAATTTATTGCCCATCACCAAATATGTAGAGTATATACAAACCCAAGTAATATCTATGGAGTAGGGATCAGAAAGGAAAAAGCAAAAAGAGGAAAAATGGTGAAATCTTATTAAGTTAGAACTTTGCCAGATACAATCTCTGGTTCCTGGAAAAATCATAAAATAACTGTAATGGGCATCAGCTACAGACCTAATAACCAATGATAAGCCTGGAATTCAGACCATGAGGAGTATGACCAAGTCTGCTGATCTATTTAGAAGCTTCGGGGAGTGAGTCTCTAAAAAAGAAAATGCTGGGGTGGCTGGGTGGCTCAGTCAGTTGAGCATCTGCCTTCGGCTCAGGTCATGGTCCTGGGTTCCTGGGATTGAGCCCCACATCAGGCTCTCTGTTCAGTGGGAAGTCTGTTTCTCTCTCTCTCTCTGCCTGCTGTTCTGCCTACTTGTGCCCTCTCTCTGTCAAGTAAGTAAAAAAAAATAATAAAGAGAAAAGAAAATGCTATGAAGTAAGCTCGTCACAGGCACAAAACATGAACAGCAGGATGACAAACACTACTGCCTGCCACTCTGCCTTGTTATGCCGGCTTGCTCTTTCTCTCTCTGACAAATAAATAAAATCTTAAAAAAAAAAAAAATACTGCAGGTGCCACTGAGTGTCACTTAGATGCGGCATGAATTCTAACAGAGAGATGAGGCATCCCAAGTGCCATCACTGAGATCAGTCCAACAAATTTAACTGATTTCACCCCATGTTACAAATTCTGCTTAGTTCTTATGCTTTTTCAGTAATAATAAGAAAAAAAATCTAGAGGGATAAGAAACAGATGGTAAGGTTAAAATACTTGTTTTTAGTCCCTTATTCAGAGCTTCAAAATATAGGCATACCTCATTTTATTGTGCCTTCTTTTATTGCACTTTACAGATATTTTTTTTTAACATATTGAAATTTGTGGCAATCCTGCTTCGAGCAACTCTACTGACAGCATTTTTCCAATAGCCGTTGCTCACTTTGTGTCTCTGTGTCACATTTTGATAATTATATATATTGAAATTAGGGCAATTAACAACCCTACAATGGCCTCTAAGTGTTCAAGTGAAAGGAGGATTCACGTCCTCACTTACAAAAAAAAGCTAGAGATGATTAAGTTGAGTGAGGAGGGCATGTCAAAAGCCAAGACAGCCCAAAACCTAGGCCTCTTGTGACTGTTAGCCAACTTGTGAATACAAAGAAAAAAATTTTGAAGGAAATTAGAAGTGCTACCCCAGTGGACACATGAATGATTAGAAAGGAAAACAGTTTTACTGCTGATAGAAAGTTTTAGTGGTTTAGATAGACGGTAACACCAGCTGCAACATTCTCTTAAGCCAAGGCTAATCCAGAGCTAGGCCCCATTTCTCTTCAATTCTATCGAAAGTTGAGAAAGGTAAGGAAGCCGCAGAAGAAAAGCTTGAAGCTAGCAGAGGTTCATTCAGAAGGTTTTAAGTAGAGAAGCTATCTTTATAACATAAAAATGCAAGTGCTGATGCAGAAGCTGCAGCAAGTTCTCCCGAAGATCTAGCTCAGATCACTAATGAAGGTGACTCCATTAAACAACAGATTCTCCATGTAGATGAAACAATCTTATATTGAAACAAAGTGTCATCTAGGGCTTTCACAGCCAGGGAGCTTCAAAGGACAGGATGATTCTCTTGTTAGGGGCCAATGCAGCTGGTGATTTAAACTGAAGCCAATGCTCCCTGTTCTGAACAGTCAGAAAATCTTAGTTAGGGCCCTTAAGAATTATGCTAAATTTACCCTGCTTGAGCTCTATAAATGGAACAAAGCCTGGGTGACAACACAATGTTTACAACACAGTTTACTGAATATTTTAAGCCCAAAGCTGAGATCTAGTGCTCAGAAAAAGATTCCTTCCAAAATACTGCTGCTCAGTGACAATGCACCTTATCACCCAAGAGCCCTGATGGAGACCACGATGAGATAAATGTTGTTTTCATGCCTACTAACACGACATCCACTCTGCAACCCATAGATCAAGCAGTAATTTTGACTTTCAAATCTTGTATTTAAGAAAACAACTTTCATAATGCTCTAGCCGCTACAGACAGTGATTCCTCTCATGGATTTGGACAAAGTATACTACCTGAATACCTTCTAGAAAGGATTTAGCATTCTAGTGCCATTAAGAACGTCTGGGATTGGGGCGCCTGGGTGGCTCAGTGGGTTTATTAAAGGCCTCTGCCTTCAGCTTGGGTCATGATCCCAGGGTCCTGGGATCGAGCCCCGCATCGGGCTCTCTGCTCAGTGGGGAGCCTGCTTCTCCCCCTCCCCCGCCTACTTGTGATCTCTGTCAAATAAATAAATAAAATCTTAAAAAAAAAAAAAAGTCTGGGATTCACAGGAAGAAGTCAAAATAACAACATTAACAAAAGTTTAGAAATGAAGCTGATTCCATCCTGCATGAATGACTTTTGGGGATTTAAGACTTTAGTGAAGGGAGAAACCACAGATGTGGTGGAAATAGCAAGAGAACCAGAATTAGAAGTAGAACCTAAAGACCTGACTCAGTTGCTGCGATCTCGTGATAAAACCTGAATGGATGAGGAGATGCTTCTTGTGGATGAGCAAAGAAAGTAGTTTTTTGAGCTAGAATCTATTCCTGGTGAAAATGCTATGAAGACTGTTGAAATAATGACAAAGGATTTAGAATATTACATAAACTTCTTATAGAAAGGGCAGCTAGGTTTAAGAGAATTGACTCCCAATTTTGAAAGATTCTCTGTGAGTGGAATGTTACCAAACACCATGACATGATACAGAGAAATGGCGTGCAAAGAGTCAATCAACACAGCAATCTTCACTGTCATCTTATTTAAAGAACTGCCACACCACTCCAATCTTCAGGTACCACCAGTGAGCAGCCATCAACACTGAGACAAGATTCCCCCACCAGCAGAGAGCTTACAACTCACTGAAAGCTCAGATGAGAGTCAGCATTTTTTAGCAATAAAGTGTTTTAAATTAAGGTATGTACATTTTTAAAGATATAATGCTATTGCACAATTACTAGACTAGGGTATAGATGTATGTACATGTAATATATGCACTGGGAAACCAAGCAATTCATCTGATTTGCTTCATATTGCAATATTCACTTCATTGCTGTGGTCTAGAACTAAACCCACAGTATCTCCAAAGTATGGCTGCAAGCAGTTTTCACAGCATTCTAAAATTTGAGAGTTGCAAGTTTATATAAACATTATATCAAGGGGCACCTGGGTGGCTCACTGGGTTAAAGCCTCTGCCTTCGGCTTAGATCATGATCTCAGGGTCCTGGGATTGAGCCCAGCATCGGGCTCTCTGCTCTGCTCGGCGGGGAGCCTGCTTCCTCCTCTCTCTCTGCCTGCCTCTCTGCCTACTTCTGATCTCTGTCAAATAAATAAATACAATCTTTAAAAAAAAACATTGTATCAACTATAAAAATATGTAGGAGGACATGAATTGGTACTATGTACTAATGAAAATCAACATGGAACAAATGTGAAACTGTAAACAATGTAAGAAATACTCAAAAAAACATTTTTTTATTCTCTTTTCAATAAAAATAAGTTAATTTCTTCTCTTCCTCTTATCTTCCTTCTTATCTCTCTCAATCTGCCTGAGTCCTAACAGCGCAGACAAGACTGCTGAACCCTATTTTTAAATAAATCATAAATGGGCAGTGTTTTCCATCTACAATACCAAGCTCAAAATGATCAACTCTCCTGTCATATGATGGGCTCTAGCAATTTATCCTTCCTAGCAAATACGTACCTTTCATTCAATTTGAGGGCTGCCACTGAGCTAGGTATAGGCAGACTTGGAACACACTGATCAATTTCTCTCCCTCACAATAGTGTTCCTGGGGTGCATGGGTGGCTCAGTGGGTTAAGTATCGACTGACTCTTGATTTCTGCTCAGGTCATGATCTCAGGGTTGTGAGACTGAGCCCTGTATCAGGGCTCTATGCTGGGTGTGGAGCCTGCTTAAGATTCTCTCTCTCCCTCTCCTTCTGCCCCACAACCCCTCCCTAAAAAAATAAAAATAAATCATACGTTTGTAGTTTGAATGGGACTTCAGAAATAATAGAAATTTACTGGTTAGAGGCGCCTGGGTGGCTCAGTGGGTTAAAGCCCCATATTGGGCTCTCTGATCAGCAGGGAGTCTACTTCTCACCCCCCACTCCACCTGCCTCTCTACCTACTTGAAATCTCTGTCAAACACACAAATTAAGGGACGCCTGGGGGGCTCAGTTGGTTAAGCAGCTGCCTTCGGCTCAGGTCATGATCCCAGCGTCCTGGGTCGAGTCCCACATCGGGCTCCTTGCCTGGCAGGGAGCCTGCTTCTCCCTCTGCCTCTCACTCTGTCTGCCTGTGCTCGCGCTCTCGCTCTCTCTCTCTAACAAATAAATAAATAAAAATCTTAAAAAAAAACATAATTAAAAAAAAAAACACACACAAATAAAATCTTAAAAAAAAAAAAAAAAAAAA